>VZTN01004750.1:342308-360096 GCA_013400515.1 Erpornis zantholeuca | reverse complement strand
GGCAGCGCAGCAGCCGGAGCCGCCGCCAGCGCCCGGGGCCTCTGAGCGGGGGCGCCCAGCGGCAGGACCAGCCGCGTCTCTCTCGCTCGCTCTCTTCACCTCCCCCAGCCCCGACAGACCCCGCCGAGCCCGGGGAGGGTGTTATTGTGTGTGAGACCCTTCCTTCCTTCCTCTGCCCTTTCTCTTCGCCCCCCCCTCCCCTCTTCCTTCTGCTCTCCCCCATGCTGCTCCCCCTGCTACCTGTGCTGGTCGGCGGCGGCTGAGGCCAGCGATGCGAGGCGGAGGTGGAGGAGGCGGAGGTGAGGAGGAGAGGAACCGCGGGAGCAGGAGGAGCATCGGGATCCCCATCACCATCCTCATCTTCATCCTCATCATCATCATCCATGTGTCTCTCTCGTCCTGCTGACTAGGATGTCAACGGAGGACAAGAGTCTGGTGGTGGCGGTGGTGGAGCCGCCTCAGCAGCAGCAGCAGCCCCCCGAGCCTGGAGCTCCCCCCCCAGCAGCAGCAGCAGCAGCCACAGACAAAAGACCTAGGGGCCGGCCTCGCAAAGATGGCGCTTCCCCTTTCCAGAGAGCCAGAAAGAAGTAAGTTCAGCGTTTGTGTGTGCGAGGCAGAGAGGGGCCGGGGCAGGCGGCCAGGCGCAGGCAGAGCTGTCAGTGGAGACTCGCTGCTCGTCGCCCCCTCCCTCTGCCTAATGCCATTTTGAGAAGGGCCCTTCTTTCTTCTCCTCCTCTCCCCTTTGCACTTTCCCCTCCTCCTCCTCCTTTTTCACCTTTGTCTTCCTCCGCTTGCTCTCCCTTTTCTACTTTTCTTTCACCATCCCTATTCCTTTCTTCTCATCCTTCTTCGGAGTTTCTCTTTAGCTCTTCCCCCTTCACCCTCTTCTTCCTTTTTCCCTTGCCATTGCACCTTCCCCCTTCTCCTTTTTGGGTCCGTTCCCTTCCAGGACGCTCGGCTGCCTTCACCGTCGCCTGGGTACTCCCTGTGCGTTGACGGTAGTTCCTCGTCGCTTTCCCCTGTTATGCCCCCCCCCCTCCTCTTTTTGGGAAGGAAAACACGGCTCTCGGCGGGCGGCGGGGAGGACACCCCCGCACCCCCCGCGCACACGCAGAGTTGAGGCAGGAGTTTCTCGGGGGGAGCTGTCAGCGGCCGCCGCACGGAGGGACGCGCCGGCGGGACGGTGCCGAAGCACAACAAACACACGGAGGGAGGGGGCGGAGGATGGCGGGGGGAGCCCGTTCCCAGGCGCTNCTGTGGGTGCCTGGGCTGCGGGGCCGGGCTGCGCTCGGGGAGAGGCCCCGGCGGCCGGTTCCCGGGAAGCGCCGCTGCCGCGCTGGCTGCGCTCCCCGCGGGTTATTTTTGAGTAGGATGGAGCTTGCCATGGCATAGCTGATGGCAGCGGTAATAGGGCAAAGCTGGGCGGCACGTTTGGAGGAGGAACGTCAGGAGGTGACCAGAACAGCTCCTGCGCTGTGGGGTCTGTCCGAGCCGCGGGGTTCAGAGGTTGTTCCCTTTGTTTTGGGGGACGCGCTCAGTTTGACACTGCCGTGTTGGTCCTGGCGCTTCCCTGAGCGCCCACCCCAAACCTCACTGCCGATTTCCGTACCGGAATCATTTCGGTTGGAAAAGACCTTTAAGGTCAAGCTCGACCATAAGGTCACTGTAGAAGTCCACAGCATGACAAGGGATTCTGCTGGGCTGGACCTAAACAGAGGCAAAGACTATACATCTTCTATATGCATTTGTTTTTACAAATATCTAAGTATCCCAGGACAGAATGATCATTAGTTTGGGATACATTAATCTTTCTGCTTTTGTTGTCGTTGATGAAAGTTTACCTGCAAAGATTTTCATGTCAGCTCTGGTTTTGGGGAAGGTGTTGTTTACAGCTTTCTCTTTTCATTATCTTATGTATTTGCCTGATACGAATTTTAATACAGCGATTGTTGAAAGTATTTGGCAAACACGTACACGTGGTGAACTTTTGGGTTCATCTCCTTTATGCTTAGTTTTACATACTTTGGTTTTATTTCTACTTACAGAATCCAAACTTTACCTAGGAAACCTTTGAATGTTTTATTTTAAAGGATTTTTTTCTGAAGAAAAATGCAAATGCAACTGAAATGTTCCAGTCTGCACAAAAAACCTAAATAGTGTTATGTGTGAAAATTGACATATCTTGTTAGGCCAGTTTGAGGTTGTATATGCACTCTTGAGGAAAAGTGTGTGTTAGAGAGGTAATTTCTTGCCTTCAGTTCAGCTTTTGGTGTCATGGGATTGTTGTTGGCTAAGTTTAGGAAGAAATAAAATATTCCTGTAAAAATATGAACTTAAGCTGATATAAGTGTTTGTGTAAAAGTGGGAAATTGAATTAGTTGAGACAAAAATTAAAATGAGTCAGTACTCTTTTTGTTCACACTGATTGTTCCTGGCTGGTGTGGTGCTCAGTGTCCTGCTGCATCTTTGTGGAAATCCTGTACTTTTGGTAAAGGCATAAGTCGTGAATGCTTCTGAAACCAAGATTTTGTAAAAAATAATTATTTTCTAACTTGTGTAGCATAGGTATAAACTGGTGGTTTGTAGTTGCATCCATCTTGACGAAAACGGTTTTATTTTCTAAGTTTTCCTGTTTAGAAAATACTGATTACAACTAGCTTAGCAAATACAGAAATAAGACAACTAAAATAATTTTCTATTTTTTCCTTAAGGTCCTGTCTTCCTTTTCACTTCTGTGCTTTCCAGTTGGATTAATGTGCTTCATGTAAACCAGATAAAAGAGCATATGTCAGACCATTTTCTGTACTGTAATCACATGTCTAAATCACTATTAGCCAGTCAAATTGTTCAACCGCTTTATCCCATTATAGGAAATGTTCCACTGAATGTTCAGTCTAAGTGCAGTCTAAGTAATGATAAAACGAACAGCCCTGCATTAAACTGGCAAAGCCAGAATAGAATAATTCCTCAGCTATGGATGCCTCCATTAAACAGCAGTGCCATATTGGAGAGTGCTCTAGGTTGGTACTTTGCCTTCTTTAAAGGCCGTGTTTTTAAGCAAATTTCATGAGTTTAAGCAGACAGATGGAAAACTGCCTTGAATCTGCTCCTGTGAGATGCCAGGGATTCTCAACTCTTCCCAGCAGTAGGCTTATATTAAGGGAGCAGAGGGTTCTTCAGTAGGACAGTGCTTGCCCACATCTCATTCTGCATTTTACCTGGTCATCAGTAAAAATTCCAGTGGTGCTGTGGACACAGATAGGTACAGGGAAGAGTGGAAGCTTCCTTTAGGTGAAGAACTGGGAATCAGTGTCATCAGTACCTGAAGAGAAGTACAGATGTTAGAGTGTGGTGCTAGAAGAGCCTTTTATCGTTGTTGGAGGATGTAGCTTCATGGTAGCACTGTCAGGAGAGTTAATCTTAGGTGAACAGTTTGTTTTTATTATTTATATTGTAATTGTGCCTAGAGGCCAGGGCATCATTGTACTACATGCAGTACAAATGCATAAGCAAAGGTTGCTCCTGCACAAACAATTTCTTAATTTGAATGTAGAGATAAGGCAGCATGTAAATGTAAGAAATGTATTGGGAAAGCACAAGGGAGCTGTGAGAATGCTGTGAGCAAAAGAACGTGCAGAAGTTCAAGTACCCTGGCTATCTCAGCATTGGGGAGTGATTCACAGGCATCCGACTTGGAGGATGTATTTAAAGCAGAGTAGCATTGTCACCCTGAGGATTTTCACAGGTAGCTGCCTCAACTGCCAGGCCAACACTCCACTTTTCTTCCTTACATTTTGACAAAGGGGCATCTGTATAGAGCAGCAATTCACATTTAAGAGGTGGAGCAAGAAAAGGCCATGCAGAGCCTTGAAATTGAGACCAAGTAGGTTGTTCATGCTGTGGTGCATCAGGAAGAATACACAGAAAAGTAATCAAAGCAGTGAACAAGCAAAATACTTCATAGTGTCCCTTTCTGCCTTAAAAGGTAGACAGATTGAATTTATGAAAGTTGAAAAAAAGGTAATAAAGTTGCATTAGTGAAGCTAGGACATGATGGAGAAGAAAGAAGCTTTCAGATGCATGGTTAAAAGAAATCTTGCTGGTATTGTAGAGGAAAAATGGAAATAATTAGGTGCCATCTCACTGTATGGCCTGAAATCTTGGGAATTTAACTCTTGCTTGGATTATAGCTCATGTTCCAGGGTAAGGACCTGAAGAATAGGAATGTGGTCAAAAAGAAGCTGTAGAGAAAGAGGTTTTTTTTAACTATATTGCCATTGTTTGAACAGCTGGTTACTCATGAAAATGTATCAAAATAGTATTGTACAGGTGCAGTAAACATTTTTGTAATAAATTTTAAGTAGTAGAACTTTCTTAATCTCTACAGGTTATAAACAGCACAAACAGATGCAGCTTCTTAGCAAAGTTTAGTAGCAGAAGTCTCATTGATTGTGACCCTTTGTAGATCAGTGTCTGAGCTCACTTTAAACTTCACTTTCAGCATCCATCAGATCTTGATGTATGTTACAAGTTATTTTTGCAAATGTGTGTAGTTTGAAACAGCATATGATAATGATTTCAGAATTGTGGAAAATGTTTTGTATGTTTATTTCTAATTACTTGTGTTTTAATTTCCATAGTAGTTTTTTATTACTTTGGCCAGTGTGAGCTGCAGTACGTTTCAAAAGGCCATTGATTTCACACATGCAGATAGTTTTGAGACCCTTAAGCATAGTGTTTTTGCCTGAAAATGATTATTTGAAAATTTTTATCATGACTTTAGTTGCATTTGCATTAGGGTAGGCTAATATTTAAAGATACCTACTCTCATTTTGAAAGAACCTTAACATGTTGGATGGAGCTTTATAGCTCAGCTGTGTTTCTTTAGTTCATCACACACCTTCTGTGTGATATTTGTGTCTTTACTTGCTTGTCCTTTTCTCAATTCAAAATTTAACATTTGCAAATGTAAGATGCATGTTGTATTGTAGAATAAAAATGTTCCTCAATACACGACTGCAGTTAAGGAAGGTCATCACTACCTGGCAAGACTGATGTCTTTTGATGGATGAGCTTTGTACAACAATTGCACAGAAAAGGGTTAAGGTTTTAAAACAAACACTGGCCTGTACAAGCCACGTGTATCAAACTGTTTGGCCAAAAACCAGAAGGGACAGAGTGGAACACAGAGTGAGGAGGAGATGAGGTGTGAGGATTGGAGTTGGCTCTTTGCAGAACAGGGCTGAGCTTTGTGCCGTTTTCTTCAGCAGCTCAAGTTGTGTGACTTCCTCTACTGTATTTGAATTACCAGGCAACTCCCTAACTGCTTTATGTGTATTTTTTTGCATAGGATCACTATGCTCAGGAGGTAAATGATACCTGTGTTAATTTTCAGATTTTCAGTTCCTGATAAGTACTTGTGTGATGGATAGGGTTTATTGAATTGTTTTGCCACAAAGTTGTTAAAAATGTGGATTCATGTGGTGTCCTAACTTGTGTATTAGGGTGAGTGAAGTTAGGCTCAATGCTGGAAATAGATGCACAGTTTCCCAATGTGAAACAGACTGCAGTGAAGGACTTCTTGAGACTTTTCTTTTGACATTTCAGTTGTTTGTTTCTTTATGTTTGTATTCAATGATCCGCCAAAGTTCTGCAGCACTTGTCATGAGAGGACCTCCAAGAGCTGCCTCAGTATCGATAGATGAACTATGATGGCAGTCTGTGAAATCTCAGCAGATTGGTCACAAGGTGTGTCTTGCCCAGTCTCTTGGTTGCTGCTCTGAGCCATCTACACAGCAGACATCTCTTCATCCTGTATGCGGTGACACAGGAGACTTTTCCAGCTTAAAACAATAAAACAGTTCCATTTTCTTGGCTTTGCTTGTGGATTTTTTTTTTCCTTGTTAGCATGTTCAACTCCTACTAACTTCTTGTCATTGTTCTTTCATAAGATAAGTAATTGGAAATGGACATTTCTATTCTTTGTCATCATTTCATCTGAGAGATGGTTTTCCAAGGCAGTTGGCTTGCTGAGAATAGGTGAACTCTGCCTTTCTCAGGCTGGAGTTGTTTTTTAACTCCTTGCAGCACAGCAGAATTGGAGGGGTAGCAGGGTTATGTATTACTAGGGATAAATGGAATTTCCTGATCCACCACTAATGATCACTCCCTTATGTTATTATACACTGATGCTGTGAAATTAACTCTTGGAGAAATGCTGTCATAGGTACACTAAAATGTTATTAATTGCCAAATAATTGGCAATTCCAGGAAATATTGGAAGCTTTTCTCCTTTCTATGTTTAATATATTTGATCACCAGGTCATACAATCTGCATGGTTCATATAGTTCGGATAAATACAGAGAAGTAATATTTTAGTACAACAAGTACTTTTTTTTTTCTGGTAGCTTGTATTGAGTTCTGCATTTTTTGTTTTGTTTTTTCTTTTTTTTTCATTGGAGGGATGGCACTAGACATGGCTGTTCATGCCATTCTTCTGTTAGTCAAAATAAGTTTGGGCACTTGTTTCAAGAACTACGCTGAGTAAGTTCTTGTAACAGCATTAGTGCTTTAGAGAGCAAGTAAGACAAAGTAGGAAAGGCCTTAAAACCTAGAATATTTATTACTTAAGGAATGCATAGGCTGTGAGTGTATGGAGTGCATCAGGTGGTTATTTTCCCCAAACACCAAACTCAAGCTGGTTCTGGCATGGAGAAGGAGCAGCAGCGCTGCCCTCCCTCTGCTACCAGCTGTTTGTTCTCTCCCCTGTGCTGACCCAGGCGCTTGTGGTGAGCTGCACTGGGAAACTGAGCCGGGGTAGAACTAACCTGGCAAAGAAACGTGTTTGTGATAGCACGAGGGAGGAGGCCAGAGCAAGGGCCAGGCAGGGAGGGAGGCAGAGCTCTTGGCAGCACCACCAGCCTGCAGCGCTGCCTGCGGAGGTACAACCTTGGCTCTCTGAAATCTGAGGGGCTTCAGTTTTCAGGCTGGCTCCTTTTTGTTTCCCAATACAGGAGTAAATTCAGGAGATGGTAATTTTTACATCTTACGGTCACATAAAGCTGATTCATTGGTTGTTTAAAAAGAAATAATGATGTTGAGAGGGTTCTTCACAGCTTATAGATAGAGGAGTTGTTCTCATCTTCCTTGCATCAGACATTGGCATTGATTAAAGAAGGAATTTCAGTTCTCACTTTGATCCTGGCAATCGTTCTTACATTGAGTATTTAAAGTACCCTCAAATAACAATGTAAGTAAAAATGTTTTATGTTAACAATAGTTTCTGGTATTCTGGAAGCTTCTTCCTGTAAGTCTACCAATATATAGGCATTACAATAAAATCACATGAGATCTTGATTCTTTCAGAATATTTTTGTCTTTCACCTTTTTTTGGGAAGTATTTTTACTAAATCACACATGCACCCAATCCTATTGCCAGCATTCCAATATAAATTCGTAATTACTAATTTTCAGTGCTGTATTTATTAACATTCTAATTGCTTTTCTTGAAGAAACTGCTGGAAGCATTATCAAACTAGGATGCTTCGTCCCAGACTTTTGGCATTGGGTAGGGGGAGGGGAAAAAAATGGCCTTTTTCTTTTCTACTGCGTTATTACTGAAAATAAAGTCTTGCCAAAACTAGTTTTAATTGGGCTCTCAGGAAAAAAAATAAGCTTTAGGAAAATTTACCAGTTTTTTACTTTGCATATTATATATTTATGTTCCTTGGAGCATGTGCAGTTGAGTCACTTGCATGGCACAATAAGATAAAGGGGATTTTTGGTAGTAAAGATGTGGTCTAAATGTGCAGTCTCTAAACATTTACTGACATGTAAGGTGACTGTGAGTACTGTCTGGAAGCTTTAGCTAATCCAGAATGACTTCTGGAACATCCCAGTGTTGCTGGAACCTGGTGTCTTACCCTCCTGTCTTTGGCAGTGAGGACTGTCTGCAGTGTTCTTAGGGCTCAACAGAACAGGATAGGGTGGCTCCATATTGTTATTAATAAAGAGAGGAGTAATTATATCTTAAAATTTTGGAGATTTATTAGTAAGCCATTTCATAAACCCAGAATGTGAATTACTCGGGGTTCTTTTTCCCGAAGTGTGAAATTCAGAAGCACAATGAAATTCTTTTAAATAAAAGGAATATTTAGTTTTCCTGAAATCACCAGAGATAAATGGAACTGTAAGGCCAAAAAAGACTTCAGGGTGATCTTGCTCATCCTTCTGTGTGTTGTGTATCTGTTCCATTTCTGACAAATGGTTCTCTGACTTGTTTTTGAAGTATTTAGTGAATGCAATTCCCCTGTATCTCTAGGCAGTTGGTTTCAGTAACTAATTTTGTACAGTATAAAATAAATATTCTTTACTGCCGATTAAGCCAGTTTTGTCTTGTATTACTCACAGCTAAGACTCCACAGCTGAAATGGAGAAAAATTTTATACAAAACTTTTATTTATTAGGTGATTGTTTCCTTTGTTCTGCACTGAACAAGATTAACCTCTATAGCAACATAATATTGATTTAACTGATTTATCTTCAAAAGATTGCTAGTCTTTATTAAGTTTCACTTGGTTGATATGAGCCACTTTTCAATTTATCAGAATGATTTTTGTTAAGATCTTGTCTTAAAAAATATTTGTAGTCCCTTGCCTCAGCCATGGTGTTGTATGTAACTTTCCTGTGTGTGTGAATATCCCCATGCAGGTCCCGGAGGAAGGGGCTTTCTTGAAATGTTCATCCACATGGATTGAAAAGAATTTGCAAATAAAAACCCTCTGAGTGCTGTAGCTCACTGTTGCCAGGCTCTCTTAGGGCATTTTCACCAGGACTGTATTAGGGAAGATGATTGCTTATAGTTTAGAGATTACTTCTCTTCGTTCCTTAAGCATTGTGTGAAATTCTTCCAGTCCTGCTGACTTGAATTTCTCTGATTATTTAGTCTAGTAACAAAATCAGTTTTTAGTATTAGCTACAATAAATCTGTTTTATGAAGGCTAAAATACAGAAAATGGCATTTGAGTCTGTTTTCTTATCCGTTTGTTCTTTCTAAACACTGTTTGTACAGACTTTCGTGTTTTTCTTCTTACTTCTAAAATATTTCTGAAACTTTGTTTGCCTTTTATACTGCACAGTGGTAATACTGCATGCTGTGCTTTTATCTCTTCTGATTTTTATCCCTGACAGTTTATGCTGTTCCTTTATATTCATTAAAATGCCCTTGTTTCCATTCCTAATATGATTCTTTCTAGTTTCAGACCCTTATTACTGGCTGCTTTTGATGTAGCCAGTATTGTTCATGTACATTTCCTATCTCTCCCCTGCTTTGGAATACTTTGCCATTGTGCATATTCCAGTACAATAACTGCCAGTCCTTCTTTAAATTTCAGTCTCAAGAGATTCTAGCAACAAGTTCAAAGAGTTTGTTGAAATTTGCTTTTCTTATTTCAGTTAACTGAAGATAAAAACTTGCTCTCCTCTCTCTACTGCTCTCGCTTTCCCCCTTCCTTGGCACAGCGAGTGCTTCTCGTTACCACTTCCAGCCAAATCACTGTACACATTGAGATGTTTAAAATGGAGCCTGCCCTAATAGAGTGAAGTGTGAAGTAACTGCTCTTCTGGCACCCTCAACTTTGTGAAACAGTTGTCCTCAGCGTTTTCACAAACATGTTGGGCTGTTTGTTCTGATATTTTGGTTTTCTATTAGACGTATGGATGATGAAGGCCTCCTCTTACCCTCTAAGATACGTGCTCTGAAAGCTTCTGTTAGCTGATTCCAAAGACTCAGCAGCTTCCTCAGATTTTTGTCTCCCAGCCTTCCCAGTTCCTTACTCCCTAGTTCCCATTCTCTGTTGCTTACGTGTTTGTTTCTAATCCAACTTTTTTCCTTCTCTGTTTTTGTTCCCTTCCTCGTAATGAGTATTTTTTTCTTACCGTGGCCCACTGAACTGCATGAGACTAGAACTTAGAAATGGACCAAATGCTTTTCATTGTGAGGAAAAGCTTGTAAAAGGGAATTTCGAAATAAAAAGAACTGATCATTTCAGTTTCCTTAAATTTTACCATTTCCAAGTGGGGCTAATTTGTGGCTGTGCATGTATTTTGTATGGATGAGGGCAGGGCTGTACCCAGCAATAGTATTCTGGCATTCAGCTTCTTGTGGTTGTGGAAACGCAGCAGGGAATGTTTGGAGTTGCTGGACACTGTTGTCCCTGGTGTTGTCCCTGCTGTCAGATGGTTCCAGTAGTTGCTCATACAGTTCTGACCACTCTGCCAAACAGTTCTCAAGGCTGGCCTGAGGTTTTGTGTGGTCCACATGCTGTTCCCAGCATAGTTTGTGTGTGGCTGCTTTGTGTGGGAGTTTGGGAATTAGATAGCATGGATGGAGGCTGTCCGGTGCTCGTCAGCCTCAAGGCCAGCATCACCAACTATGCTGCATGTACTGGTATGACTATAACTGGTGGTTTTGTTGTGTGTTTGGTTTTCTTTTAAGGAGGAATTCAATCAAACTGATAGAATTCTCATCAGTTTCACTTCCAGCCTCCTGGGCAAACAGTGTGTCACAGTTAATGTTCTCTAACCTATAGGGATGTAAGTTTAGGAGGAACAGCTCACAGCAGAATTGCTCTAAAGGGAGCAGAAGGAGATGGGATGTATAAGCCATGAGGCTCTGGGAAATGCTGGCTTTCAGTGCTACTTCAGGCTTCTGACACACAATGTTTCCTGGTTCACATTTTGAGTAATTAACCTTGCATCAGGTGTCTTGGTAGAAATTCATGCAAAGGAAAGCGCAAAACACATTCAGGAGGAATTCTGATTTGTATTTCTGCCTGTGTCTTCCAGAAACCCTTTAGGAGACAACTGGGCCCAGAAATGGGAGGGAACTCAAGAAATAAATGATCTGTAAGCAAAATTTTTTAAAGAAATATTTTCTGAGTTCTTTCATGTAGCACTAAGGGCTGGCTCATGTCTGCTATGCTGTTATCTCTCTCTTTAATGGAACAGGAGAGTATTCTTTGTCTTGTGGCGTGCTGTGAACAGCTTGGAAATACATTCATTTCAAATGTATTAGTTGGTAAAGAATAAATATAAAAGCTTGGTAAACTCACATTTCATGTGCTCTCTATGTGGTCTTCTCAGACAAGGATTCATTGGTAGAGCAGAACAGAGAGAGTACTGTTGGTTGTGAACCTACTTTATGGGCAAGCAGAAAATCTTGATCTCAAGGCTTGTTAACCAGATGCTGTCAGTGGGGGTTTTAAATTACTGATAATTTAAATAAATATTTGTTTAAGAATATTTTCGGTTTACTTTTTTTTAAATTCATATGTCTCTTTTCATTTTACTTGCTTTAGACTGTCTTGATAGGCAAACCCCCCCCAAATTTTTCCATTATTAGCTTGACCATATTCTTTTAAAGGCTTTTTTAGACCAATGAGAGTTTCTTGTCTACACTTAGTTAACATGCTCACACTTAGAAAAAGTGAAGTCATAATTGTCTTGGACATGTTCAGACTTGTTGAGTTGAAGCTTGGGCTCTCAGCTATTCTGTATCTTCTCAGATCTTTCCTCATGTGGCTAGAATTTGGAAAAATATTGTGATAGACGTTTGTTAGCTGGCTTTTATCAAAAGACCATAAATGCTGTTCGATCAAGTTGTTGAGTTTTTCTGGGTTTTTTTTTCTCGTTTTCCTTTTTGTCCCCTAGTATGTTGCCTGAACTGAACTTGGGGAATTTACATCTGCATAGATGTGACCATGTCATGTGGTGTGGGAGCATATTCTATAACAGCTCTTAGTAATGGGCCTTGGGGACAGGGCAGAGGCTGAATTCTAGCTCCTGTAGTCATGCTACCTAGGTTTCTTTTTTAGAAGCATTGTAATGGTCTAGTTTCTGTCTGAATTGTTTTCTTTCAAAAGTTTAAAGGACTAATTATATTTATTTTACTATTCTAAAGGAGCTTACTAATGAAAGGAAGAAGTGTCTTTAAATTCTGCCAAGGTTTTTATGCTTAGTCAGAAGAATGAAGTAGTTATCTCTGAAATGCAATTCAGATAGACTGGGGTCTGAGCAGGGGCAATCTAATAGTAAATACTAAACAAAGGTGTTTAGGTGTGATTTAGCCCATCTGAATGTCACCTTTATGCCCTGATCTCTGTTGTCTGTACTTGGCATAAGTTATTTCAAATAGAGTCCCCCCCATCAGATTTCAGCACTGTTTGTAATTACACAGCTATGTAAACAATGAATTGAACTTCAAAATATTTGTAAACCATTTCGGGAGCTGACTCTGACCTGCTTTGAGCAGGAGGTTGGACTGGCTGACCTTTGAGGTCTTTCTCAACCTGAGTAACTGTGATTCTATTCCATGAGCATCCCTTCTGATGGTGATGTCCATTATTTATGTTGTACCCACTGCTTTTACACAGTGAATGACGTGTAAATACTTTTATTTCCTAAATTGTGTTTTCCTGTATTGTTTATGGAAGGAAAATAGTTTACTCAATCTCTTTGTTTCACTATCTGTTTTTTATTTCCTTTGTCACCTGATACTTGCTTTATCTATTAATCTGTGTGATTCCACATATACTAAATAAATTATTACTTCTTTACCACATTGGGATTGTTTTTTTCAGAAATGGTATCACCATTCCAAATTTCCTTTTTAAAAAGTACATTGAAAAGTTCATCTGCTAGAAAATGGTAGGGCTATTTTGATTACTTTAAAGCACATAAGTCAGAATTTATATTCTCATTGGATTTCCATCATGCAATTTTGAAAACAGTTTTGTCCTGCCTGTGCTAGCAGCTAACAATGAATGTCATTAACAATGAGTCATTTTCTGATGGCCTGGGAGTGTTTAGGTATTTGTTTTCTGCCTCTTCTCCTCTTGCATCTTCTTTTGAACTTGTGGTCTTTTAATCTATATTGGTTTTTAGCCCTCTCTGTATTTATTTGCTCATTTCTATTTTTTTTTTGTCATAAAGAAAATTTTCACCAGGAACTCTAGTGATGGGACAAGGGGGAATGGCTTCAAACTGACAGAGGGCAGATTTTTATTAGCTATTAGGAACAAATTCTTTACTGGGAGGGCAGAAAGGTACTGGAACAGTTTGCCTGGAGAAGCTGTGGCTGCTCCATCCCTGGAAGTGTTCAAGGCCAGGCTGGATGGGGCTTGGAGCAACACGGGCTAGTGGAAGGTGTCCCTGCCCATGGCACGGGGGTTGGAAGTGGGTGATTAAGGTCCCTCCAACCCAAACCATTTTGTGGTTCTGAGGGGTACTACATGGTCACTGCAGTTATGTGACAGAGTTTACTGCTAGCAGCACTCAGCAGCAGTGGAAGACAGATATGGGTCATGAGACTCTGTCTCTCGTGCACTGTTTCTGTAGGAAGGCACAGTGTGCTGGACTGCTTCACTGCCAGGTGAATTAGTGAAGGAGGAAGGAAACCTGATTTCCTAATGCAAGGTTTGAAGACCTTTATCAAATACTTTGGTCTTGAAATGTTTTCTAACCTGATCCAGCCCATGCCTCTCCATTGGTATCACCATTTGCACTGGACACTGATGACACCATGTGAGCTCGAGCTCCCGTGTGAGTTCGGTGCTGATGCTCTGCAAGTAGATACCAGCCATAAAGGCAAAAGGGGACACTCCAGCTTGTTGTTGAGGGCTTCTGCCTCAAATTCACACCCATCAGTCAGTCAAGCATAATGGTAGGCTTTGTATTGGAGGGACCTGTTCTGCCATCTCTGCCACAGGGACGGTAGCCTTTGGCTGAAGCATGGAAAGGTGTCAGGGAAAAATCTGCCTTGAGCCTTTTCAGTTATATTTGCCAAGCCTTGCCAGTCAAAACCATGAGAAGAGACAGAATATGATGTTTTCTTTATAGGAAGCTATTTCAATTACCTGACTTATACTGCTGTTCAAATTCTGTTTCTAAAAGCAAGCTTGCTAGATATGACATCTTAGATGTAATGGCTTTAAATCAAATTTATCACAGTATGTTAATGTGGGTATGCAGTTAATACACAAAATGTGTTTCTTGGCTGTGTTACATGCTGCCAACCTGTCTTTGGGTCTAGAAATGATCTGGTTCATGCTCACAAGAAGAGAAAACAGGGGAGAGGAAATAGACTCTTCGGAACTGGTTTGGAACCTTTTTTTTTTTATTTTTTACTTTTAGAAATTGAGTCTGTCTCTAGAGAATGTTGTAGTACAGGTTAGAAACTAAGAACTTCCAAACCCCTTCAAATGCAGAAAAAAAGAAGTCAGTCATCTTCTGTTTTATCCTTTGGCGTGGAAATTGGAATTTACAGAGAAATTATTCACAGAAGAGGGTGGTTTGAGTTATGTGTAGCATGGAAGCATAAAGGGATACTAGAAGGTAAAATACCTTTACATTTCAGTAGAATTGCCAGGCTAAGGAGAAATATTTGCATTTCCTTTTCTGCTTGTTGTCCTTTTGTAGCTCAGTATTTAGCACTTAATCTCAGGTTGTTACAACTGTAGTATTTTTAGAAACCCATTGAATATTTTGGAAATAGCAGGTAGGCAGGAGTTCAGGAAAATGTTTAAGAAAGACAAACACATTATTGAATTTCTTAATATAGCCATCTTTGTACATTTTAAAATCAATGAAGTAACAAATCAGACGTATAACCTAGTTAGAGTAACCAAGTAATACTTCTGTTGAGAAGCTCATGTCTCTTATTTGTATATGTGTTCCGTCTGAAATTTTGATAGGAATCTACTGGAATTGGTGACTTGCCTATTTCTGAATTTCTCTTGGTTGCTGTGAAGAAGCATTCTCCCAAAGTTAGGAGTTGTAAACAGGGCCTATCACAAAGAGGGCGTGCATTGCTCAATGTGCCTTGATTAACTCAAGAGTGGCATCCTTGAGTGAATCAATTTGAGCTTGGAAGAAAACAGTCCGCCATATGTATAGACATAAGTTTTTATCTTAATCATTAAATCACTTCTGTTGCTTATTAAAAAAAAAGTCTGAGGAGAGACGACTGGTCCCATTTTTCCCATGTACATTTTCTTGGCAGAAGCATTGGCATAAACCCTTCCTGCCTTGCCTTTGTGGTGACACACATTTATGGAGATGTGTGAATTGGAGCAGAGAGCTGCTGCAGACACAATTGCTTTGCCTTTTCTCAGTGTCCAGCCCCACTGCTGCTTGCTGGGTTGCCCTGTAGAATGTTTGGTCCATGTGTTTGGTTCATAATCCCAAGTTCAGCTGAATGGGAACAGTTCCGAGGCTGGGAAGAAGAGGTGTAGGGTGGGATTTAGCTTCAACTGGAATTGCTGCTGAACATATAATCCTGCTGAATGAAATTTATGGGCAGTTTGTGTGGAGAAGTAGTAATCAGTCAACATGACTGGTGTTGGACCACATCTGACTGTGCTGTAGTAAAATTACACTTTCTCCTTCCTAAGATTTTTATGGCAATTAATGTGCTTTTACAGTAAAAGAACTAAATCTCGCCCTTTGATGTGAGAGAAAATGCATCCCCACGTTCAAAGCTCTGGGGAAGTACAAGGCCAGCTAATATGGCTTCATACCTGTTAGCTTGGATCTTGGGTTACATGAACAGCAGGGAGAAGTAGTGAGGGCACTTTATTACTATTGTTTTAACCAGCTGTTATTAAATTACAACTTGTTTGTGCTAGCATACTTAAATTTGTCAGGTGACCCATTACCTGCTAGGTTAAGACCTAAAGTTTTTAGCAGTGTAATATGTGAAAATATCTGCAGGTTTAAGGTACAACAGCCCAAACAACCCTGTGAATTGCTGGAGGGTCAGTCATGCTGCAGGGGTATCACTTGGGACGCTACCACACCAGAGTTGTAGTGGAAGCTCATCAAAACAGGCAGTTATGGGACAGATGACACACAGGAAGCTTGGTGCTCCAGCCTTGCTTAACCTACTGACTCTAAACACTCATTTAATAGTTTGGACAATACACAGCTTCTGTCTGCTGTTTGGTATCTTCTTTGGTTGAAGAGGAGCTTACTTTAGTTGATCTCAGAATAATTGGTTAGAAAAATGTTTAAAATCAGCAGAGGTGGAAGTCCAGCAGGGGCTTGTCCTGGCTAAAGCTGAAGGACTCTGAGTGTGAAGGGGGATAGGCAAAGTGATTAATGTCTCACTAGGGGCTTTGCAATTCACCACATGTTGGTTGGACCAAGGCAACCAACACTTACTGCAAAATAAACCCCTGACATTCACCATCTCAGCTAAGGTTTAGAATAACCTTCTTATTGCAGCAGACTGAGTGTGCTAATATGTGTGCTTACAGAGATGTGCTGATAAGTTAGAGCTTGATAGCTCCTTGTAGCCAAATATATTTATGTGTCCGTACCTGTACTAACATGGCACAATGGCTCTTATACAATAGTTACTTGTTTCAGAGTAAACATCTGGAGATTTTTTCATGTGAGTGCTTTCTTTTTAAAATTTTATCTTCATTTCTGCAGAATGGGTTTGATAAAAATTTTCCTGTAGGCTGGGCACCTAGAACATGTTCCAGTAGAAAATGTAAGGAGAGGCAGCATTGGTCCACTCTCTCTACCTGGGAATCAGTGTGGGAATTTGGGTTTGTTTTGTTCAGTCTTAGAGGTGAAATGGTATCTTTTGAGTTCCTAGATGCATTTATTGAGAATTTCTCTAACCAGTACTCATAAGGCAATACTGAACTTACTTGCTTGTCCACAACAGATGGTGCCCAAGATTAATTATGTCCAGCTGCAGCTCGGTGTGACAGAAGAGAATTTGATAAGAAAAAATATTAAGATGAGTGAGAAAATAGAGGTAATGCACGATCTCACTTTGTTTTGCAGACAAGTGAGATTATTGTTGTCAACATGTCAACCTGTGTCTTGCAGATGTCTGATACTTAAACAAATTTTAAGAAAACTTGAGATTGACAGAAGCAAAGCATTACTCAGCAGCTGCTTTGGGGTTTTTGCGTGAAGGGAAGTTGAACAAAGGTAGTTGCGTTACCGCTTATATTGGCAGGAGCCATTGGTTTGCAAGTATCTATCAATACAAGTGAAGTGACACTTGCATAATGTTTTCTTGATTTGTTTTTCTCTCTGTAGGA
The DNA here is from genome assembly GCA_013400515.1 of Erpornis zantholeuca. Lineage (NCBI taxonomy): Eukaryota > Metazoa > Chordata > Aves > Passeriformes > Timaliidae > Erpornis > Erpornis zantholeuca. The sequence goes on along the minus strand of VZTN01004750.1, from coordinate 342,978 downwards.
GAATAAAATTGGCAGGGAGCATTTGGAAGGATTAGGAAAGAGCCATTTGTAGATGGACAGTGAGATTATTGCTTCGCTTTCTTAGCTTGTCCATTCCAGATTGTTTTGGAAAAGTGTAGAGCAGCCTGGAGTATTGGGGGGGGGGAGGGGGGGGGAAGAAAGAAAAGTAAAACATAAAACACTAACTGAAACGACAAAACTAAACACCAAGAAGTTTCACCTCAACGTGAGGAAGAATTACGTTGAGGGTGGCAGAGGACTGGAAGAGGATGCCCAGGGAGGTCATGGAGTCTCCCCTCGCTGGAGACGCTCCAAACCCACCTGGACGCGTTCCTGTGTCACCTGCTCCAGGTGACCCTGCCTTGGCCGGGGGTTGAAATAGATTATCTCCGACGCAAACAGTTCTGTGATTCTGTGGAAAAGGGAAAAAAAGAAAAAGGCGATCCCCGAAGTCCCACGTTAATCTTTCACGGGTGAAACCCTGGTTTTCCCAGAGCAGCCCCAGCAGCCGAGGAGGGGCCGCCAGGAAAGCGGCTGGCGTCTATGGAAACGTAACTTTTGGCTACGCCGCTTTGTTAAATGGAAAAGTGCGGGCGTGGGGGGAAGGGAGCGGGAGCGCTGCCGCCCGCCGCGCTCGGAGGGTGCTCCCGGACAGGGGCGGCGGGGGGAG
>VZTN01004750.1:274766-342129 GCA_013400515.1 Erpornis zantholeuca | reverse complement strand
GGGGCCCTGTAGAGCCGCCCGAGGCCCCGGGGCAGCGGCCGGGGGAGCGCCGAGCGAGCGGCACGAACATGGCAGACCGCGGGCAGTGCTGAGCATCGGCGTCTCCGCTCCGCGCTGGGCTCGGGCCCTGGCATGTAAATAACTTCTCTTCTCTCCGGATCGCACCGGTGCCAGCCCCTCCATTTTCCAGAGGGGATTTGCGAGCGGTTCCGCGGCGCTGGGCGATGTCGCGCAGAGCCAGTTCGCCGGGGGTGAGTACGGCTGGCGCTGAACTTCTTTGTATCGAGGGCAGGCGGTGACAGCGGGAAGGGGCTCCCCGGGGACGGGGGACCCGCCGGGACCGGGCGGCAAACTTGGCGTGGGGACTGGGCGCCGCTGACACTCGGCACGGCGAATTCGACGCCGTTCGGTCAAAAAAAGACCGCGGACCCGCGTCCAGACGTGGGTGTAGAGGTTCAAGTTACACGCTCGCTGGGTAATCCAGGGCCGTTTACAAAATAAAAATAAGGAAAATGAGGGTGGTGGGTGGGAGAAAGACCCACAAAAGCCCCGCTCGCTCTGACCCGGGCGCAGCCGGGCATCCGGTCAGCGCTGTCCTGGGTACACCTACACACGTGTGCCCCCACGTATTCTTTATAAAATAGGATTTTATGTGGTTAGCTATAGCAAGACTATTTTTTTTTTCCTTTTATATTTTTTTTGTCACTTTCACTTCCCGATGTAAATACTGGAGTGATGGAAAATGGAGACAGGATTAATTTTTCTTCAGTATTTTGAAGTATTATGTACAGGCTATTTTTGAAGAGTGTGCCATTTTAGTTTTGCATGCTTTCAGAGCCTACTTGTATAGTGTTAATTCTAGGTGATCCTCCCACTGCTTTAAACTGTAGTTCTAAACTAAGAGAAAAATAAAAACACTTTAAAAAATAAACTATGTTTCTAGCGTGTAATGGATGGCCAGACCATCATATATGATCATTTTTGTATGAGCCGTGAGCAAATAGGTCATAAGTCAAAGTAAGTGTTATGTAACTGGCTGGCTTTAACAAACTTGGTACAACTGTAAAGAAAAAAGTCTTATTTCTTTTTTTATTTGGACAGTATTGAGAGGCTGACTATCCCTTTTTTCCAGTGGCATTACTTTGTAGCAGGTTGACTAAAAAAACCAACAACACAACCTATTCTTTCAAAATACGAACCAGTTAATTTGTGTAGTGTTTTGTATTTTCCTGAAAAACTCCTTCAGTCTTGTGCCTATTTCTGGATACTAAACACTACACGCTCACCAGTGAATCATTAGTTAACACTGTAACTGGATTCTTACATAATCGATAAACGTTCCTGAGTTAATTTAGTTTATTATTTAAGTTGATTTTTTTTTTTTCTGGAATAGTGTTATTTGGCATACAGTTGTTGAAAGAACCGAAGATCAGTATGAAAACAGTTTGGGGCTTTTTCATGTGAAGAAATAAAGCAGTAGTGGGTTCGTAGTCCTATAGCAAAACTGAAACAACTGGGCAGACATTTAAAGGTTCTCATGACTCTGTACAATGCTGGGTATTGAAGTACACCCAGCTCCTAAGCTGGAGGTTACGTGCAGGGGTCTTTGTGCGGTCTGTACATCATGGTGATGGTCGTGTGTGGTGTTTGATGCTCCTGCACAACAAAATACACTTGCTACAGAAAATAACTGTGGCTCCCAGACTGCTGAGTGTAAATATTTTAACCATCTACTCGTAAGATAGAAGGAGGAGAGAAGATAGACTTTTTTCTCAGTGGTGTGTGATCAGCTGCACCTAAGCGCCGTTCAGTAACTTCACTGATGACTACTGTACATTTGTTTAAAGGGCTTGGTTATACATCCTTTACTACTCCGTTGTAATTGGCCTTTATTTTGAGAATATACTTGGACTATCTGTACTTTTTAGTTGCTTGCCTCACAGATCATCTCTGTAAACTGTTTTATGAGTCTTCCTTTGTTTTGTCTGTTCTATGCAAAGTAATACCTAATATTTTGCCTGCATTAAATATAGATGCTTTTAGGTCAAAATACTCATTTTTTGGGTAGGAATTGTATTTAATTTTGTACAGTTGTTTTATCAGACTCTGCACACAGTTGACTTACTTTTTTTCATTTCTTGCCTTCTTTTTTCTTATTTTTTTCTGTATTATTCTTTCCCAAGCAAAATGTTCTTTGGGAGCTTCTTTTTTTTTTTTTTGAGGGGAGGGCACAGGAGGCAGCATTACTGCCATTTACAAAATATGCCAGTAGAAAGTAGTTGCGTCATGTACAGTTTCTTAATGTGAGCATTCATTGGACTTGCCTGAAAATGATCTGTTAAAGGTAAATGGCTGAACAAAAATAAAGAAAGCAGCCGTGTATTTATTTTGCTTTATGGGTAATTTCAGCCTTTCTATATTTAATTTATTCAGCTATTTAAAAATAATGGTTAAAGTATTCTTTTTTCATCACTGCTGTCAGATCTTTGGGTTTTGCAGTTCTGGTTTCTTGTTCTGAAAGTGTGGATAGAAAACTCTTAGTATGGAGAAGTATGTACTTGGTGTATACCATTTAGTACAAAATACAGAACCCAAGAGGAAGGGGGACTGACTCTGAAGTGTTGTCAAAAGCACACTCTAAACAAGCTGAAAGACACTTTCTTGTTTTATTTGAGCAGTTCCAATTTTAGTAATTACTAAAGCTTCTGGAAACCCTTGGACACAGGGTGTTAGCAAAAAGAAGCATTAAAATCCAGTTTGACAGTGGGCCTTCAGCTAGTCTTTTATAATTCTGTCTTTCCTCTGCGAAATCCTTTTGGCATGTTGTGGTTCTCTGGCAGGATCCCAGCGTGTGATATCACAGATATCAGATGTCTTCTTGCGATTCATGGCATTTGCTGTGCCACAGTGGTGCTCCCTGGGAGGGCTGAGGTGAACCAGGAAATGTCATGGAAATTCAGTAGGGAAAGCAGCGTGGCAGCGAAAGTCACGTGGGTTTGGGGATAGGTGAGCGCCTTCTGTTTGACAGCGTTCACGTCTTTGTGTTTGGTAATCTGATGTGGAATGTGTTCAGCAGACAGATGTGTCTTTCAGTGGTCTTGACAGATTTTTTTTTTTCCTGACATCTCAGATGTAGATGAGTGGAAAAACATCAACGGTTAAGCTTTGTTCTTTGGAAATATCTTTGATTAAAAAAAATGAGCCATAATTATACGTGGCCCTGTTAGAAATTTTTTTTCATCTCTGTGTTGAGGTCCAATGCCAAGGACAAGCATAGATGGTAGCATGAATTTGGAGGATATTTGACTCCTCCATAAGGTCAGTCAGAAGTTAGTCGTAGCGTGCTGCATTTCTGTCTGTCTCTTGAGGGAAGTCTCTCCCTCTTGTCTGTACTCACTGGTGAAGTGTTTGTTACACAGTAAGTGTAGCTTGTGTGGTGGTGCTTTTGTAATACAGCTAGAAAATAAAAGATTTCATGCTGGTCTCTTTGTCCCATGTTTTCATTCTGATTTCCAAGCATTAAAAGGTAAACACTTGTGTAACATTACTCAATTAAAGAAGATAAAGGCATGGAAGAAAAGAAGAATCTCCTTGTGTGTTTGTTTGTTTGTTTAGCCAGGACTTGTAGTTCTTGGTTATAGTTCAGTTTCAGGAATGAATTCCTTGTTTTAGATGGAGCTCAATGTGTTCTTCCAACCACAAACAGTTCCATGTTGTTTTTACTATGGATCTTCCTTTTTTTCTCTCTATTTTTTTTTCCCCTTATTTCTATTTTCTGGGCCCCAAATGCCCCTGTGCTATAAAAAGAGAAGGTAATTGCTTTTGGAAGACTCGGTTTAGGAAGGAGTGCATGTGAGAGCAGGTTATTACTGCCTGGTTTATGTAGTTTATACATAGTTAACCAGTTTGCAATCCCTGTTAGCATGTAACATCAGGTACTATAGAGAAAAATGAGACAAACTCTGAAGAGGGCCCTTCTGGGAATAATCGTTCCATGGGGGATCTGTTTGAGGGGGGATTAGACCAGGAGGAAAGGGAACTGGGTTTTTTTCTGGAATTCAGAAAACCTCAAACAGAATTCTTATTTATGCTTACAGTTTGCAGAAATCTGCCTTCTTTGAATCAAGTGACTTGTGAGGATACTGAGTTTAATACAATTTGAAGGCTTTTTTGAAGCACAAGGGACAAGGGTGGAAGGTTGTGATGTATTTGGCAGAACAAAGAGGATGGGGCAGGGGGAAGGGATGGGTTGGATGGGACTATACAAGGACAGCATATCTGGAGCAATAAGAAGGAATAAGGTCGGAGCTTTATTTTAGTCACTTTGCCCTTAGGCTTGTGTGGGGCAGTTTTGGCAGCACCATTTTGTGGCACCATTGAGAATGTGTTTAGCATGCAAGAAGACACCAAGAGTGGTCAAAGAGAGTGATGAGGGAATGAATGAACCTAGAATATTTTCTGACCTTTTCAAAGGTTACTTGATCTGGGTCAAATAATAGGTGTGCTAGGTATCGTCACTGCCATGTCAGCCTTGCCTTGTGTACAGAAGGTTTAGTCACAGTTGTGGCAGGAGTCATCCAGTGTATGTTCAGGGCTGCCATAAAATGGAGGTCAAGGTTGAGCAGTAAGTACTACTATTAACCTTTGAGAGACTGTTCTTGTTGGAAAAATTTCACTTTGGCTTTGCAGTATTTCAGTAGAAAGCTAATTGTACATTGGAATGGGTACAGAAGAAAGGTGGAGGGCTTTTGGAAGCATCATGGGTTTACAGTGCTCAGAAAAGAGGAACCTTTGTTCTTCTACCTTTGAGGAGGAAGAGTTGCAGGAAAATAATCTGTAAGACATGGGAGATGGAGGTTGAGGAGCATGGACTTCAGTCTTTCTCTTTCACCTTAATCCACCTTGGTGAGGTAGCTTGCCTGTGAGCAGTGCTTATTCTTATGTGTATTTAGTTGTCTTTTCCTTTCTGTTTCCTTGTCATCTTTGTTTTCACCATGTTAAAAGAAGCAAAGATTTTTAAATTAAGAAAAATAAACAATTCAGAGAACCATGTGAAGACAGTTTTATGCAGCTCTGGAAATAGCAACTATTACAACTTGAAGTCTACTTCTAGTGTAGTTTTAGGAAGAAGAGAGTGATGGTGAGGAAGTCTGGAAGATTCCTGAGGTGGTTTGAATCCTGCATTAACAAATTCTTGAAACTGGGCTAGGGAAAGGAGTTTGTCTTGTATATGCTTAGATATTTGTTAATCAACAAGATGTAAAATAGTTAGAAACATCATTTTTTTTCCCCTCTAATATATTTGTCTTCAGATAATAAAATCCACCTAGAATGATGAAGAATGTTTACGTATGAGGAGTTACTAAGTTAATTACTTTCCTTCTTCCATTTTTCAGAAATGCATGTAGGTACTGAATCTGTCTTGATGCCTGTGGTTCAGTAACTGAGATGGCTGTGTCACTTCTCCATAGAAAGTTTTAGATTCCTGGAGCTGAACTGGTGAATAGCTACTATTTCAGGCAGTTCTATTGCTTCCCTTGGGGATGTTTTGAAATCGGTTGACTCCAGTTCAGTTTGTTACCGGAAAGTCAAAGTTTCTGGGCTGTGCTGTGTAGCCAGGGATTGCTGTGGCCAGTTCTGACATCTGCATTCACCCATGTTGATGAAGATAGTTGGCTGCTGCTTTCTCTGGTGAAAGCTGAGAGATGTAAAGGTTAGGGGGAGGTAGTTCCCCTGATCATTGATAGACCTACATACAGTTCATATGTAAACCATCCTCTGTTTATTTCTTTCCTTGTGGTTGCTTAATCTTCAGTGTCTGCTGCTGACAGCTTTGCCATTACTATAGAGGAGTTTTCATTATTGATGCCTCTGGACCTCCATATAAAGAACTGTCAGTGAATAAGTACTGTATGGAATCATTTAATTATTAATCAGCATCATGGGGTATTCTCTAAGGTACACAATTCTGTTTCAAAGACAAGTGAAGTCAATAGAAAGTTTTCCATTGAAGTAAAATAGTCATGAGAGTAAACATTCATCAGTCATGTAAGAATTTGATAGCCAGGACTGTTCTGTACCTACTATTTTGAATAGTGCTAAGTGATTGCTGGTCTGCGTGGTCAAAAAGTGTGGGGAAGAGGATGCTTCAGAAAAGAATAAACCAGGCATTGTGGAATAGTTTTTCATTCTTCAAATATCAAGAAAATGTGAGAACAGTTTTCTGTCAGCTTAGATTCTGTGAAACAGTGCTAAGCCAAAATCACAACAATTATAAATTGCATAAACTTGTTTTTGATTTCTCTATTATTCTTTTACTGGCCAATTAGTCATGTTTTACTCCCACTGCTTCGCAGAGGCTGGCAAGAATCACAGTTCTGTTGTGTGCAAAGAAAAAAAAGGGGCACTTCGGGGTCACTGAGAACTGGGCTTATTTCTTCCTGAGCTAGATGTGTATTTCATGCCTGAGACCCATGCTACTGTCTGATACTTGATTTCATCAAACACAGCAAGCATCTGAAAAACTGATATTACATGTTAAATTTTATCAGAATGGTAAAGGCTGAATAGTTTTGCATGTAGGACTCCACATCCTGTCCTTCCACTTCTCACCATCTCCTGTGCCAGAAGTTTCAGGCCAGGAGAGTTGTCTTTCCTCATAAGTAAGACATATATTTGAAGGTGGAGAGTAATAGACTTATTCTGGGGAAGGCTGTCTTGCCAGGGCTTCTTTGACATGGAAAAGCCAGTGATGGTTGTGGTCTCTTCAGCAGTTTATAATGGCAGTTTTTTCTGACTGTTCTGTAGCATCTTCTGAGCATGAAACGACTTCTGAGAAATGTGAAAGATGTGCTTTAGTGGTATAGTTAGGAGCAGAAAAGCAGTGGTGGTGGGGTTATGTCTCTTAAGCTCTAAGAGAAGCAAGGATGGGGAGGAGATGATTGCAGTTTAGGGAGTCCAAAATCAATTTGCAGAATCCTTTCGGTGGTTGCAGCTTGTTCGGAAAGAAGATGTATCTTGAAATAATCTCTACTGTAATCTCCTCTCCAGTCCTTCCAAAAGCCTCCTAAGCCTGCTAAACTCATCAGAACTAAACTTTCTGCAGATCATCCTATACCCTGATTGTACCTGAGCAGCAAAAATGAAATTTACTGGCAGAGCTCCCTACCATCCCAATACACACACTCCCAAGTCGAAACCAACCAGATCATGGGATTCTGCATAATATGCCTTGTCTTTCACTAGGTTTCCTCATGAACATTGACCACATCCTTATGGAAAGTGGTTGGATGAAATTAAGCAACTTTGAGGAATGAGGATGATCTTGCCCACAGTCAATGAACAGCTGTTTTTCATAAAACTCCTTTTTGGTCCTGGCATTGAAAGATGCTTGCCAAATTCCAACAAAAAGATGAGCCTAAGTTCTAAAAATGAGGACTTGATCCAGGGTGGGGGGCAAAATAATCTTGCACAAAGCTCTCTTGGTAGTCTTTAAGTGACAAGAAGCAGCAAAAAAATATAAATTCCCTATATAAAGTAAGGTTAGAATGCTTGTGGATTGGATATTATTTCAAATTAAAAGATAGCAGCAAATTGTTGGCTGACTGTCTTCACAACGCAAGGGCTTTTACTTATCTCTGATGATGTGCAAGGAACTCAGTGGCATAGGAGAATCCATTGATCTGCCAGAAGAGCTTCGTGTTGCTTAAATACAAGAAAAACAGGTGCTCTTTGACTGTGAAAACGTCTTGTTAAAAGGTATGATTGTATGACAAGAAGCTTGTCGCAAGGTTATTGTTTTTCTGTGCTAGATAATGACCTGACTAAGGGATAAGGTGTATAACCTTTTCTAAACAGTGTGGACAAAGATCCTGAATTGGAAGGTGTGTAGGATGCTTGGGCATTTTCTTTGCTTTCCCACCCCTCTACTTCCCACCATGTGGAACTGAATCTCTGGGAGCCCACATGGGAGTCTCTGGATGTCAGACATCAGGAGCCAGTGTTTCAGAGAAATGAAACTTCTGTAAACCACTAAAATCCACGTAGTTGCAGGTTCAGTTTTCAGAGTTCAGGATGTTGAATACAAGGCTGGAAATGAAGTTGAGTGTTGCTAAATATGAAACTTTGGATGTGACAGTAATTTGGGCTGTATGATGAGCTTTGTTGGTTCAGAGTCTGTTTGTAAAATAATACAGAATTACGAATTTCACAACAGCATCTGTACTGGGTCAGATCAGCAATGTGGATGTCCCATCATCATCTTTCCTGCTGTGGTTAATAGGAAAATAAGGCAAGAGTAATTTTGTAATGGTACTTCCCCAAACCACTAATTGCAGGAGATTGGGAAAGAACTGTGGGATTTCTGGAGTCAAGGATGGTATTGCTGCGTCAGATCTGTTGAGCATAAGAATCTCCTTTGAATGTGTCCAGCCTCTCCTCGATCACACAAACTTTCAGTTTGCTGAGCATGGAGTTCCACAGTTCAGCTGCATAGTGTGAGAACAGCAGGCTTTCACTTGGGATTTTTGATCCTTTTACCTCTTAGCATCAGTGCTGTGTAGTAAGTGTTAGAAGTAACTGCTAATTTTGTGATCACCTTTTCAATGTGAATTGTGTTTATAATGGTCAGGATGCATGAAAATGTATGTGTGGGAAAACCAGAGTATATATCTTCCAAAGATGTGCACAAATGCCAAACACGTGGTTGAAAGCACTAGGGTACATCAGGGAAATTTTATTGAAACTGAAAAAAAATGGTATGTGTGTAACAGGACAGCTTTTTGAAGGCAGTTAGAGACAAATAGACTCCAAAAGCAGGATTTCTGGACTGTCAGCAAGTTTTTCTGTGCTTCTTAGGGCAGGAAATTTTTTCACTCCTTGTGGACTTAAGGAACCATGGTATCTTGTTTTCTGATGTTAAATGTCTATTGCATAGCTTAGGTTTTGATTCATTCTATTAGTTAAATAATATTTGTATTTGGATAATGAACCTGTTTTTTATGTAACATAAATTGACTTAATTATTCTGCGTAATATGTCTCCTGATAAAACTGGTTATTAGTGAGTTAAGGTTTCACACTTGATCATGCTGATGTCTGTGGATCTACAGATCTTTAAAACCCCCAGTGTATTAATGCTGTTATCAACCAAAGCTGCTACAGCAGCTTTATTTATTTTTCCTTCCTCAGGGGTACTGTAGCGGCCAGTTGGAGCATTAGCCACCAAATGCCAAGGTGGCTGTAGAGTAACAGCAGCAGCATTTCAGCATCTAATGGACCAGGTCACGTGCAGAGCCTCATTAAAATATGATTAAAGTATCCCCTTTTGTTTGTTCGGTGGAGCCAAGCCCACACTCTGCTCTGGACCCTCCCTTATGTTTGTGCCGTGTGCTCGGAAATGCCTCCTGGTTTTTGTGAGGCTGCTCTTTCACCCCCCAGCCCTGGCTGAACCTCTGTCAAAGGTGCAGCTGGTCCTTATTCCTCTCCTCTCTTCCATCCACCAGAGATTAAATGCGGGGAAATGAAAATGGTGTCTGCTTTAATTTAAACATAGCCTGCTGAACGCAAATATGAAGCTTCTGTTGTTGTCTGGGGGTGTCTCCTGCTTTCCTGTACCTCTCCTTTTCAACTGCTTAAGACTGGGGTGTGGGGTTTTTTTTGTTTGTTTGGGGTTTTTTTCTGGTATTTAATTAGTAAGCTAGACTTGCAGTTAAAGAACCAGCATAAATTATGTTGGTAATTTGCCATGACCACCTGTGGTAGTACATAAATAGTGAGAGGATAACAAAAACTTAGGACTAAATTAAAAAATAAAAAGGATTTTGTTACGCTTTCTTAGACAAGCCTTCATAGCTCGTCTGGAAGCAGTAAAAAATGGGCTGTTCTTTAGGTTTATTTTTTGTGAAGCATGGAAATCAGTATGCTTCAAGCTCAAAGACTCTGCATGAATCCACAAATTTAGTTTGTATCTTTAATCACGTAGAGCCTTGACAGTACCCATGGACAGCATAAACTTACAGAAACATGGTGTAGTTGATTAAGTCCTATGATCAGCGTAAATGACTGGAGAGGGACAGCAGGCTTCTTCTAGCCACTGGAGTTTGAGCAAATGAAGAGTATTATTTCCAAATCAACATGTTGCAGAGGAAGAAGGGATAGAAAATGCTATAAAAGTTCTTAGATCTGGCTTTTCTTTTGACACTCTGTAAAATCAGATGCTTTGGCACTTGTAACTGCTGTGGGTAAGAGGCGTTCATAAGAAATAAAATAAAATGTATATGTGGCAGTGGTGGGGGAGGCGTCTGTTCTGAAAACATCTGAGATGCTGGAAAGCTTGTCCCCAGTGGGAAAGAGAAATTGCATAGCTGGCACTGAGGCTCACTGCTTATGCTTATGTGGCCATATTTAGAAAAGGATCAACACTAGGAACTGAATTATTAGAGAAGTGAGTGACTGGAGGGATTGAACATAAAGGAAATTATTTCTATCTCACTTGTTTGTTTGAGTTTTCCAGACGATGCTGTGGGAGGGCTGCGAACTCCAGACTTGCTGCCTGTGCAGAGTGAATATGGAGATGAGTTTGAGGAGGTCAATGCTTGTTGGAGCTAAAGCTCCTCTCTACCTGGGTTTGTAGGTGGCTGCCTGCAGGTAGAAGGTGAGCAGGAATGAAAATGACCCTCTTGACTTAGTAAAGTCTGGAAAGGCTTGATGGAGTGAGATGCAGGCTCCTTGTACTGTGTGTAGTGCTGTGGGAGGCTTCTGGTTTCAGTACATCTTGCAAACATTTGTGTGTATAAGTAAAGCAAACAACAGCCAATTAAAAATAAAAACCAACACCACATTTCAAAGAAGTTGTATATATAAAAAAGAAAGCTGTCTTATTAACAAATACTTGTCAGTACAGCAGCTCAGTTCATCACAATTATTTGCATCTATGTGGCAGTTTTAGTTTATTGTGGTTTTGTTGCAGAAAAACAGATTATCTAAATAAATTAATTAATTTGGAAGGGGATTAAAACAGCACTTCTAGGGAGAGAACCAAGAAGAATGCTTTCAAAGTTTTCAGGAGCAGTTAAACTACCCTCTCCCCCTGCTTTTTTTTTTTTTTTTTTTTTTTTTTTTCTTCTATAGNCTCCCCCTGTTTTTTTTTTTTTTTTTTTTTCCCCTCCTTTAAGAAGTGGTTCTTTTTGTTCCAGTCATCAAGACTCATTTTGAAAGACTTATTTTTCTGGTTTTGGCAAAATAGTTGATCAGCGCGACTGGCAAGGAACTGCTGTGGAGCAACAAAGAATTTCTGTGTAGCTAAAAACTGTGTTCGAGGCCATCTTGGAGCCGTTTGTGAACTAGAGTAGAAACTGTGTAAGAAAGGCCATTCAAGTTAACTTGCACGTTTTCCTCCCCAAAATTAGCATACCAGAATGCTTCATTGCAGTGTTTAGAATACTTTGTACAAGAACTAACAGTTAAGTTGAAGATTGCTAACTGAGGATCTGTAATGATGCCAACTGACTTTTTTTTTTTTTTTTTAATGAAAGCTTTGTATACATAACAGGATGAGTCATCACTGGAGAGTTCTGAAAGTGTTTGGCATCCCAAAGAATCCTTTTGTGTGTCTCTGCCGCACAAAACGAGTATTTTTGTCGTGAAACTCTGCCTTAAGAAGTACTGCAATAACTGTAAGCTGTAGGGGGAGGTTTTCTGATGTGGCTTAAACCTTTATTTTCTATTACTGTTTTAAAAATATTTTGATATTCTTAGATCTTCCTGAATAATAGGATGGAAAATTCTAACTACTTTGTTGGCTGTTAATTTTTTTTTGAGATGTAGCTTTAGACATACTTCTATTATAAATTTGTTTTTAAAAGTGTATAATAGGAGCTTTACTTTTTCCTTAACTTCAGTGCAAGTATTAAAAGTCTGGTTGTGGGAGAATACTGTTAACTCATTTTGCTTTAGTCAAACAGGGTCCCTGTAGTAAACTGATAGTAGCTGCTTATCTGAGTCACATTTATTTTAAGTGCATTTTCTTTTGATACATTTGTCACATTGAAGGACTAGTTGGCCTTGGTTGTTTTTTTTTAATGTCTCTTTGAAACTAATATCTTAGCAAGTTAGAGTGGTTTTCTTATGTGTGTTAAGAACACCAGTAATTGCTGTACTCACTCAGAGGAGCTCCTTGATTAAAAGAAAGAGAAACCTTTCTTAGGTGTTGGTGAGTAACATGTCAGACCACCATTGTATTTGGCCTGTGATTTTCCTGATGACATGAAACCTGGTTCATGTAATCTTGAAGTGTATACAAGGCAGCAGAGGTGGAATTTTGCAGCTGGTGCAAAAGGGTAGCAAATAAATTTTTATCTGAGGTATTTTGGAATGGATGTCATTTTTCAGAGATTTCCCCCCCCATTCATTCTTCAGCAGTGTGTTTTCTAGGTGTGCTGTCATTAGTTTTAAAAATTAAGTACATCAATGGATTCTTTCATGGTTTGTTGTGGTGATGCTATATTTATTAGCTAGTAAGTAAGTTTAGCAGTTTTTAATTTTTAAGATTTCTTCTGAGTGAACCTGAATATAAAATTTATGGTCAAGGAAATTTGAAAGAAAGAACACAGTTCTTCTTCAGAACAGGAATTCATGAAGAAGTCATCAGAATTTGTAGGATTTCATTCAAAAAAACCTCCAACCCTTTCATAATAGTTAGAATTATTTAGGCTTTTCATCCAAATGCTCTGAATGATGCTGATAATAGAATGCATAAAAACTGAAGGGCTTTCAGACAGTGCTTGACAAACTACACAGGTTAATTACTCAGATTTTTGTGTTCAGGTGTGATGGTCTGGAGTCAGGCTCTCAGATATGCATATTTTTATTTCAATGTGCACATCCAAGGCTAAGCATTTAAACAGGTTTACATTTAACTTAGAAGAGAAAGAACAGAAATGTATTTAGCTAATAAAGTTCATATTTGGTGGTATTTTGTATTAAGCTTAGCATGAGTTCAGTGGCATTGCTAAGAGATTCTCTTTAATGGTAGAAGATTTAGCGTTGTTTTGGGCTTTTTTTAAGCTGAGGTTCTTATGCTGTGCACTACTAATGTAGTGTTATTCTGCAGTAAATGAAATGTTGGGGTGTGCTGATGTGGGGTGTGTCTAATGAGACTCAAGCCCACATTTGTTTTTATTTTCCAGCGGAAGCTAAACCTCAACTTTTGATTTCATTTTTGGAAAAAATAAGCCCTCAACATACCTGCAGATTGGGATGTACAATTGACTGTAAGAAAATAAGGCGTTGGGGTGTCTCTGTATATCGAGAACATAAAATTTTTGGTGTTGCTTTTAACTTTGTTTTCCTGGCATCCTCTCAGACCTTTTATTGGGAGGACTTCTACTCCCAAATACTGTACTTTTTCCCAACAAAGCATTATTTCCAGCTGTTCAGATGAAGGAAGTTTCCCTTGCAGACCCTGAACCAACCATGTTACCTTTACTGTAGGATCCAGATGCAAAGAAGAAAATGTTTATTTGTCCCTTTATTAATGACTTCATGTGCTTGTTCTGGAGCTTGTAGGCCAGAATGGGGCCTGTAATTTCTGTGACTCTTACATGTTCCCCCAAGCCTTTAGAATTAAAGTATCATAGAATATCCTTAACCAGTATCCTGGATGCTGCTGTAGCTTTAAGTTTTCAGTAAAAAGGCATTTCTGGCGCAATCTGTCACTGAAACAGAACAAAGATGTGTGGAGAAGAGGTGGTGGAGGTTACTGAAGGTTTCCCACCTCATCACTTCTGCAGATTTGTTCCCTGGTAATTTACCTCTCCGTGTTTTGTTGGTGATGGAAACTTTGTAGTTAGCTTTTATATTTACAGGGCATTTAAGGCCGCGGTTGCAGAGATCTGTTCTGCTGGCAGCAGTGACTTGGGCAATCGCCTTTTACTGCAGCTGCTCAGCCCTGTTGCTCTGCCAGTGCAGTGCTCGGATGCCTGCGTGGAGATCCTGGCTGGGAACTGGCTCCCGACAGTGTAACCTCAGTTTGGAAAGGGTACATGTGGCTTACGTGTTAATTCAGGTGAATATTTAACTGTTGTCCAAGCCCTGTTAGTTTTGTTTTGACCCATGCTGGGTTTCCTTGTAAAGCTGTTTTTTCATATTCTCATAGTTAAAATCCCCATGTTCAGAGAAGCTTTGCTTTTAAAAGGAATAGGTCTTATCAAAGGCAGTTGGTTTACAAGTAACTTTTAAAATTATTTATTTAGCCTTTATCTTTTCTTAGCTTTGCAGTCAATGTTTCCTTTCACTATTGTATAGTTTTAAATTTATAAACTTGTGCTTTTGTCATTTTATTCTAATTTAGAAAATTCTTGATAATACATCTTGAACAATTTTAACCTTTTTAAGTAATTTAAGATTCAAAATGGTTCAAATATACAGGAAAAAAGACAAAGTTTGGTATGGTATTAACATCTTTATCATGTCAGTAACATATAGTCAGCAGTTCAATATCTCCTGTTGTGCCCACATCTGCTTTACTCACCAGTAAATTAAACCTTCCACAAGTCAAGGCATGCCATGTTTAGGCTACACACTCATCAAATTTAATTTTTACAAGGAGTACTCAAAACTCCCCCAGTACTTTTCAGAAGCCGAGATCCAGGAAGCCAGCTTTGTGTTATCATCGTGAGAATTTTGTGCAAAAAAAAAAAAAAAAAGATAAAAAGTAGATTGCTTAACGTAACAGCTGTCTAAAGAATTCATGTTGTGATGTGTTAGTGCTGAGCTTTTAAAGATGAGAAAACAAGGGTTAGTAATTCATACGTTTTACTTAAGGTACTTGCAGCGCAGTTTACAAAGTGATAGGTGCAGATATTCTGTATTTTGTGGAAATTTGTCATGAAAAATTAATACAAATCGAGCTGCAATTCCAGTGTATTTGAAATTGCTTGTATCCAAGAAACAAGGAATGAAACCCATCTGAAAGGTGGGAGCTGTGTGGAAATAGTTAACGGCAGACTTGGGGATTATTGTTGGGTTCGGCCTTGCTGTTAATGAGCTGGAAAAAGGTGGGAGCAGTGAGTTAATGGTATTGACAGACAGCGTGGAGGTAAATGGATTTGTCAACACAAAGAGAGAGAAAATGGAGAAGAACACAGGTTAGAAATATACAAAACAGGGAAGAAGGAGGTTTCCCCCAGCCTGCACTAACAGATGAAACAACCACCATTGATTGAGTCAGTCAGGCCTGATAGGTTTTCCAAACAAGAAAGAGTGAGAATGTTGCAGTAAAAGAGTGCTGGAAGGGCACAGCAGATAAATGAATGGGGTTTTAAAATCGTATTTTAATTACTTCAAATACATGGTGAAGATGAATACATTACTGTTTATTTTGCAATTAGTCTGAGGTAACAACAGGCATGTCCACGGCACAGTGCTGCTTTGAGACAGCAGTTAATGTTCACACCTGAGTTTAAACAAATGCATCATGGGCAGAAAAGTGTTGCTGGTAAAATATAGTAGTTAAGAATGAAGCATATTTAGAACTAGCAATGTTCTATTTTCATGTTAAAAATGTCTTAACTAATTTAAGCTGTTTTATCTTGTAGATGGTGGTGGAAAGGTAATGGTAGGCAGAGATTTTTTTTCTCTTTTCTAGGAACTTTGAAAACAAAGTTAGAAAAGAGAGGGCAGTTTTATAAAAATAGCGTTTCCTAGTGATAATACATGTAGTCCACAGTGGATGAAGACATGTAATAGCTATTACCATCCTAAATAAATAAATAAAAATAGCCACTCTTGAACCATCCCAAATGTAACCTCAGCTGCTCTTGCAGACACAAACATTGAGACTAGACTAGCAGCATTTACCAGCTGTGTGTAAGAGCTACACTGCATGTAAAGGGATTTCACATTTTATTATGTGGGAGGGATGATGTCAGTTTGGTTGATTATGCCCCTTTCAAGCTGCTGTGATAATTACCTGCTTGTTACCAGAAGTGTCGAACCCATTTTCAGTTCTTGTTTGCTTTTGCTGTCATGCCCTAATTGCTACATAATTTTGTCCCCGCCAGTTACTACCTTGCAGTTGAATTTTACAATGAAAAAGTTGTAAGAAGCAATAAAGTAATTGTTTTTTAGATCTTGTAATTTCAATAGAATATTTTATTATGCTACAAAGTATATTGAAATACATGCTGCTCACTTGTGTGAGACAGTGAAATCCCATGGTTCCCACTGAAGTGACAACAGTGTGGAAGGTGTGACTTTTGGGCAGATAAGGATAATTTTTGTTTTGGATATATATATTTGCTGGCTTCTTTAGAGATGGGCACTCTTAGGTTTGCTGGGCTTTTTTTATTCTTTCCTTTTTCATCCTTTTATTCACTTTGTGTGATTTACAAATTGCCTTTGATGTAGATATTAGGTCATCTGATGTGGTCCTTTATCCATAGTTTTCTATGAAGATGTAATGTAAATGGATTTCTTTAAAGGTGCTGGGCTTAACAGTGTTTTATTCTCTGATTAAAACTATTTGTTTGAATTATTTAATGGAATAAAGCCTGCAGTAATTGGTTTAAGGACTGGCTGACCAAGCACTTTGTTGTTCTTGGGAACTGTCATCTCTTTGCTTTGGGTTTTTTGGGTGGTCCTCCAGCAGTGAAGTCTGGTATTAGTCAGTATAAATAACAATTACTGCTGTTGAAATCTGTATATGGAGTGACATGGATGAGCACAGGGAAGAGGCAGAAGAGCAGTTAAACAAAATGCTCTCAAGAATAAGGAGAGCGAGGGGTTGATGTTGCCATGTAGAGGTTTAGGGATGGGGCTGCAGTCCAGAAAGGAGCATTTCTGGCAAGAGATTTGAAGTGTGGGATGTTTGTGGCTGTGCACTGAAGCTCTGTTTATCATAGAGATTGTGAGATTTGCTGCTGCCATTTCAATGTGATTCAGATATCCACAGCTGAAAGACTGAAATATTGGCAAAAAGTCATGAAACGGACCAGAGATTGTAGAAAGCTTGGGAGAAAACCACTCTGGGGAGGAACATAGAGGTGCTCAGTCTGTTTGGTTATGGGAGTGGAGGATTTAAACCCTAAAAACAAGTAGTAGTTAGAGAACAGTGAATGATCTCTGTGGCAGAGAAAGTACTGTGTTCTTAAGGGATCCCTCACGTAAGAGGAAAATGGACAAGAACCAGCAGTTGAAAGCTGAAACCAGCGAAGTTCACAAAGGAAATGAGCACGAATTCATAAGGAGGAACAAATGACAAAGGGAATGGCAAAGTGAGTGGCTTTCTGAAAGACAGGCTTCAATCAATTACTGTTATTGAGTGATAGTTATGGATATTGGGCTCGCGTGGATAATGATTCCAGCATTGTGTCCAGTGAATCCGTGAGCAGTTGGACTTCTGTTTTGATAGCACTCCCTGTAGCAGCTTTTCCAGGGATGGTGTAATGAATGCTGAACACCTTTGTGGTGGTAGATTCTTTTCAAGCATAATCTTTAATACATTGATTGCAAAAGACAAATGGTTTCTAAGGTTCCGAGGACCAGGCATATCTCAGTTGTAGTTCTTTTTGTTAGCATAAAGGCTTTCAGGTACTTCAAGGAAAATTTTCAGTGTGCAAAAATACTGCAAAAAAAAATTATGCAGAAGTGATACTCTGAAGAAAAAATAATGATTTTAATATTGAAAGTTGTGTGGCTGTGAGCTAGGAATTGCTCTGTCCTGTCGTGACACCAAGGCAGTACTTGGGTAAATATGAGTAGCTTTAGGGCCATTAAGTTACATGTATGTGCTTCCTTGTCTGTGTCATCTTCACAAGTGGTTGCCAGTATAGCTCTTTCAGAGCTGCTCTGCCAGCTTTTTATACCTGAAAGTACTTCTGAAATGTTTGATTAAGATAATTTTTAAGGCTCTGTAGTGTGGTCTGGTGAGTAGAACTGAATTTCCATGCTGTAAATGTTAATTAGAAGCATATGTGTATATGTAAAAAGCAAGCTGAAATAAAAGTATAAATATCTAAGAAGCTGTCATTCCAGAAGGTCTGTGCTCAGAAAAGATTAGGTAAATATACAAATAGTCCCATTATAAATCAGTTGCAGTATCACTTCTGATTATCTTCATGGTTTTTTTTTCTGGTGGTTTGCAGAAAAAAAAAGGGAGCAAAGGGATCCAGATTATAATTTCCAAATCCTTTTAGACAGTGTTACTTGCACTGTCGCTAAAACAAGCTCCACTCACTTTATTCCCTCTCCTCCTTCTCCAGTAACCCTTTCCTATCACTGCTCTTCTCCCTGGCTGCTTCCAGCACAGACGTTCGTGAACCTCTGATGAATGAAACAAACTGATATGGATGAAAACTCTCTCTTTTACTGGGTATAAATTCAGTCAGTGTTAATTCAGTTTAGGTTTAGTATAATTTCTAAGTCTTCAGGTCAGCATGTTTGAATCGTGAACATTTTTGTGTTTTTCTCCACAGTGAACATAAATTTTGAGAATTGCTTTCCTATTACATTAAAAACACATTGTAATGTTTAAACTGAGGATATTTGTGGAACTGGTGAGAAGCTGCAGAGCTCGAGGACTCTCTGCAAGTTGCAGGGCAGTAAATGGAATAAGCTTGCAGCCTTGTGTCCTTGGATGGTGGCCCCAAAGGAACTTGACCTGGAGGTATCAGTTGGTCCTCTTGGATGACTTCCATTGTAGTAGTTGCTCTAGCAGAGTTTGCTGGGGACGTGCCCCACTCATGTGACACAGAGACAATTTTGTTTATAACTCTGACCTGTATCATATGACGTCGGCTGAGCAGTAGATCACTCTCGTGCTGGTAGTTCTGACACAGCCTGACCCCATCTCAGGCTGGGGAGGGTGGGAGTATGAAGGTGATGATCAGGTAGAACTCCTCAAGCATCAAGTGCTGGGAAACCCATCTTTTTATTACCTTAACTTTTTTTAAAGGTTTTTTAAAGAGCATGTTAAAGAAATGAGGAACTAAGACTTGAAAAAAATGATTAACCATGCCCAAAAATAATTTTTAAAAAATAGAATTAATTCATATATTTAATATTAAAGGGCTGAAGTCTGGCATGGATTAAAAATATATAAAGCATCTTGATATAGCTGGTAGTGGTCTCAAATAAAAAGAGGTGAGATTTTGAGAACATGGGTGAATAGCAATGATCGTTGTCCCAAATAATAGTGGTAATTTAACAGTCCTTTGATCAGAAGTTTAAAAGTTCACTATTATAATAACTTGGAGCTATTTGTAAGCTATCTGTAATTGTCAGAAGGCAAATTTATGTCTCCCAGTTATAAGAATCTTCTTCAGGGATGGAAAAAAGGTGTAGGCACATTTTCGTTAGCAGAATTTCTAACAAAAGCCTCAGAATTTCTACCTCATCAACACCCCTAGAGATTGATCTGCCTGTTTATATAGAAGCTTTTAGATGTGTTTGAAGATTTGTATTGCTTGTGCCTGTGCTATGGAGTGTGGCTTATTATGCTACTTATATTGTTGTTTATATTTCACAATAGTATTTTCTGACTTTTATTTACTCTGGTATAAAAATAGTTTCCATGATCTGGCTTTTAGGATTTACATCTAGTTTGAAAACAATTTCGTTAAAAGAAAAACAATTCATGCGAATTATAAATTTACACTGACACTCATCTGATTCCATTGCCCATTTTCTTCTTAGATCTATTTTTATTCTTCTGAGGTTTTCCAAGCCTTCTGACTAAGTTTTAATGGATTTTTAATTAGTGAGCAGATCTTGTGTTTTTTCCATTTGGCTTTCCTAGGTTTAACAGTTTTATTGAAAAAGAAATATTTCATAATACTTGTTGACATTATCTGAAATAAAAATGCATTTCTTTATAAGGAGCACTAAGGGTGCTAACAGATGGAAAAGATACGTGGTGATATGACATTCATTTCTGTTGTGTTTTTTTTCCTGTCTAAATGCATTTTAGATGGGTAATGACAAACGGTAGTTGACATGAAAGAACTGCTTTTCTTACATGCCATCAATTAATTTGAGTATTATAAAGAAAATTCTGTCTAATATATTCTAGGTCAGCATCCTGTATAAAATCAGGTTATTTATATCTCTTTGGGTACTACCCTCCCTTTCATGTCCTGATCCTTCTAGTTGAAGCTTAAGTGCTTGTTTAAGATTAAAGCTTAAATACACTGGTATAGTTGCCCATAGGTTCTTTTTTGCCTTTTGTAAACGTAATTTCAGGTGAAACTGGTGGATGGATGCCTTTCTCAGGAACTGCTGTAGCACACACCTGAGGGAGAGACAGGTGTTGGGGGGTTTTTGTGGTAGTATTGGCATCAGAAGCGTTTCAAAAACATAAGAATGAAAGGAATTATTTTCCATGTAATCTACAGGAAGACTTGTGTTTGCTATGAAGTCTGAAGACATTAGTAAAATTGACTTGAGACAAAAGATTCTGAGCTTTATTTGATGAGAAAGTGTGAGATGTTCTGAGCTGACTGATGCATTTTGATAGATGTAAGATCTGTAAACCTCTCAAAATTATGTTATGTGAGTGATGTTAGTTTATCTCAAATACAACAATTGAATGTTTGCATAGATCTTTAGTGTCCTGGCTGAAGAAATGATGAATAAAGGCAGTGGTTAGAGCTCTCTACTGTCATTGTATGCAGACTCTACTTGCTGTGTATAAAAACACTTCTCTTGAGTAAAAACTTTAGTATTTAGTATTAGATTATTGGATTGTTTGTATACCTGCACTGTGTGTGGCAGGGTGAAAGAGAGCACAGTCTTCACCTGGCACCTAAATATATCCAGTGAGGATATTTAACTTTAGGAGACAAATGCACTTTGTAAGAATCCTCACAGTGTTCCTGTGATAAGGCTCTGTCAGACTGCAAAGTTCCAAAAGGAAATCTTTGAAAATGACTTCTAATTAATGGTGCTAAAATTACAAAAATCTGTTCACAGAGACCAAAACTTCTACCAAGTTCCAAGTACTTGGCAGCTGTTTCTCATGTGTGATGACTCAGATCCGCTGAATTTTATGTACAGGATCTTGAAATCACCAGACATGAGAATTACAGCCCTTACCATTGTGTTGCCACCTTTATTCGGAAGAGAGTTGCAGGCAAACCCTGCAGTGTGTGAAAGAACAAGGAGCTGGATAATTCTTAAAAAAGACATGAGATTGGTGCTGATGGGGGTAAAGAATTCTGGGCACCATGGCTGTTCACAAGATTGGAGGAGTTAGAACTTGGCATAGCCCGTCGTCATGGAGAAACAAATCTTGTGTTCGGATCGAAGTGGATGCTTACGCTTCCCCTCAGGAAAATGCAGTGTTGGGTGCAGTAGCATATTTTTAATGCAATTTTGTTTACTTAGAGGACAGAGGAGTGTGGACAAGGGCGGTATTGAATGGTGTGGGTTGAATTTGTCACACGCAAAAGTCTTGAATAGGTTAGAAATTTGTGCTCTTGACAGTGCTGGTGGTCTCTCAGCTGTTCATGTTGCCATTTCATTCTTTTTGCCTGTCAAAAGAGAACATGTGAAAACAGTCAGTGGACTTGCTAAACATTATTTAGCAACTTTACCAAGAGATTCACACTAACTGTTGTCTGGAGGAGTTAGAAAAACAGAGCCATTACCAAGTCTGGAGCCAGGCAGATAAATGGAACTTGCTGGGGTTGGAAACTTGCAGGTGCCTCTTCTTGGTAGCTCTTGGTGCTCCCAAAAATTTGCCTAATTTGGTTCTAGAAAAAGTTTTTAAAAACACCGCAAGTGCTGAAATTCTAGTATGTTGTTGTGCATTGTTGTGTTAGCAAACATGATCAAGTGCACTGGTAACAAATATAGAAAGGATGTAGTTTGTGCAAAACTGCAGATATGTAATGTGCTGTAATTGCATCTGAAGTTTTTTTTGCATTTTTCTCTGAAATGTGTATAATCGTTCAGGTCTGCACGTAAAATGTTTTATGTTACAGAACTAAAACTATAAATGAAGCTACATATCAGTGGGAATGTGGTTCTTGAGAAAGAAGAACTTGTAGCAGTTTCTGATGCTGTGCATTGCTGGGTTAATGTGACAGATAGTTGACTGAAAGCAATTTTCACTTACAGAATTTATAGATGTCTAAGCAGTCAGTTTGAAAAGTATAAAAGAAAGCTGAAAGATCTGAAAGCCTTTTATATGATTCCTTACTCTGTTACTGGAACCCTCTCCAAGTCTGAAGTCCGTACATGTGGATCAGGCAGCCTGGCTTTGTACTTTGAATATCCATCTCAGGTTTTCTCATGTGATGGTATCACAAAAAAGTGTGTAGAAGTCCATTGCAGTGTAGTAGGCTTATTGACAATGCTTGAGGCCATAACTGGCTGGAGCAGAGCTATAACTTCGTGGGTTCATGTGAAAAATGTATTATTTTATGTACCTGCAACAGTTAACAAACTGTTAATCAGTGATACTGAATCTTCCTGGTTTGATCTTCGGCTGGTGTGACCCTCTGTCTCTCTTGGCAACCCACTGAGGAGGTTCCCAGATGGGTAACAAGTTGGGAAGAAGACTTGATGGTCTTGTTACTGTTATGAAGGCTCTGTTTCAGCTATGATAGCCTTCATCTGCTTTATCTTTTAAAAGAGCAGTTCCAGACTCAAACTGAACAACTGTAAATAACATCAGGGATGAACAGAGAAAATACTGAATATTGTGGCTTTGTCCAGACCAACCTCATCACTCGACAGAGTGCAGCTTCAGGCTCCTGCATCTGGCAGCCTTCTGAAAAATTGAGTTGAGATTAAGATTTTTCAACAGTGAGATGACACTCCTGTTGCAGTAATTATGGCTCTTTGACTTGGGTAGACAGTCCTGACGAGTGCCTGCAGGCAGCACATCGTATTTGCCTTTTCTCAGTCTCCCTTGGAAAGTAATTTTACCACCAATATGGGCCTGAGAGCCTCCATAGTATAGGCAACTCCACGAGGACAACTGAAGTCAAAAACACAGATAAACCAAACTTCACATTTACTTGGAAGTACTAATTCATTTGACTTTTAAATTGTTAGAAGTCTGCAATGCAGATTAATTTTGATACTTCACTCCCAACCTCTCAGGACAGCCTTTTTCTCAAAGTTTTCTCAAGAGCTCTGCATTTACCAGTGGGTTTCCTTTGCATTTGCTTACTTTATGTCAACAGTGACTGTACTCTAGAATGAAAGCAAAGATGCATCTCTGACATTCGGTACAAATAATCTTTAAAAGAATTCTATTTGCATTTCTTTGGGCAGTGTAGGAAATCTGACAAATCTCCCTGTCACAGGGGAGTACTGGAGAAGTTTAGCTGAGAATCATCCAGTGGAGGTAGGTTCTTTTTCTGCTTTTTTCTCAGACATCTGTGATCTCAAAGGCTATAATATTTTTTCAGGTGTTTATTGCTCTCAGTGGTAACTGTATAAAATATAGATGTGAAAAAGTTTCAGCTCTGAAGATGTTTCAGTCTGCGTGAAGGAATAACACTGAGTGATTGAATAATGTCTTTTAGATCATTACTGGTTAGAGGAGGTGTAAGATGGGAAGTTGTGATGTTTTGGTTTTAAATGTAAGCTGGGTCACTTCTCTCTGATGTACTATTTTATGAAAAAATTACTATGTTTTATAAATAGTACTTATGAAAGTAGTAAGAAACACACTTATCTTTGATTGCACCAGGAGACTAATAGGCAAAATCAAGTGTATTTTTGAAATGTTTTAATAATGAAACTGAAGGTTGTGCAAGTTTTATGAAATGATAATTACAGTCTGGGTTAGTAGATGTTAAACAAGAAAGTTTTCAGTTCTCTCTATTTGTAAACGGTCAACTCTTAGTCACCTTTCACTTGTCCTGTTTCTGTTGCACATCAGGATCCCTCAGCCTTTAGTCTACACATACCTAATACAAGCAGTAAATAGGAAGAAACTACATGTGGCATTCTTTTTTTTTACCATGTACAGGAGAAAACACTGTGAGAGAGTAAGGGCAAATATAGAAAACATTTTCATCTATTCCTGATTGCTCAGTTGAAAAACCCTGTGAAGAGTCTTTTAAATCAGAGTCAGTTTGAAGCTGGAGTCAATATGACAGCAAGTTTCCTATTTTAGGCTTGTTAATGTTTAGGGCTGTTGCAATTAATTCTAGTTAGTTGGCATCTTCCTTGCTTCCAGAGCTGTGCTCTTCATTTCATCCAGACTTGGATGTAGAATTTCCTCAACTTTTAGAAGTAATAAAAATAAAAAAGTAGCATTCAGTGAGGGGAAAAAACCCCTTTTCCTCATAGGTATTTCCATAAATTGATTCTTGCTTGCTGTGGCTCTCTTTGCTTGGGGCTACCAGCTGAACCTTGGGTATTTTAGCCTCTACTTAAGCACAGTTAAACTTTTACAGCTGTGTTTAGTACTCTATGGTTCAGTAGCAGTGTAGTGGGAGCATGTGGCTTTTGCACACCTGTTAAAAAGATTCTTGAAAAGAGGGTAACAGCTTTCTCTTGTGAAAGTGCCTGTGAACATTAATTTGTGACTAGCCGTGCTGATGGCAGCACTAATTGAACCTTTTTATAAATCATTCCTGTACCATCTTCTAGCGTAAGGCTGTGGACAGATGTTCATTTAACAAGACATCTGTGCTGGTTTAGGATGTTACTGTATCCCAGATGTTACACTGCTTTTTAAGGTTATTGGCCCTGTTTTATATATTTACTACCATCAGTTTGCTCCATGGTTTGCAAAGTATAGGAAGGAAGGTGGTTTCTTTTCTGAATGATGAGGTTTCAGCATTTTGGAAAAAGGGGGAAGCTCTTGAGTGGCTCATGTGTACCTGTTTTCATAAACCTGAAGTAAAATGTTCTGGGTGAGTAAGATAGTTTTGATAGATGGTCTTGAACAAGCTGTCACCTGATTTTGTTGGTAGCAACTTAGGGAGATCTTGTAGAAACTGGTGTCTGGCAATAACTTCTAGGTAATCATAAACTAGGCCTGGCAGTGACAGGCATCTGAGGATAGTAGCTTTGTCAGTTATTTCATGTGGTTCCAGGAAATGTTGGCCCATGGCCTTATTCCTGATCATTTTGTGGAAAGAATGAGTTAAGATCCAAGATGTACATTTGACCTACATTGTACTCGTCCAGTTATGGTGCTATTGCTATGACCTTTAAAAAACAATAAAACAAAACAGCAAAAGAACCCCAATCATGCAGAAAAGAGAAGAAAAGAAACAGTATCTCCTTACTTTTCCATTTCCTCCCAGCATTAAACATCCATGCTGCTCTCCATGCATTCAGCAGAAGCAGCTCAGGTGCCTGGTGATCTCCCAGTGTTATCCAAGTCCTCAGGGCTTTGAGGCAGCCTCAGCAGGCCTTTCCCCCTGTACAGAGGGAGTACCTCATGCTCTGCTGATCCCTTTGAAAGGTCTTTCTGGGCTTTTTTCCCCCTCAGGGCTAAATTTAATTAGTTGCTTACCCAGAGAAGAATTATGAGATTTTTGTTTACTATGGTATATTTAACGATGGAGATTAATGAAAGGCATTAGCTAAAAAAGCTAATTGATAAAAAATTTAGGAGTAGGTCACAAAGGATTTTGATAAATGACTCTATTTTATGGAATTAGGAGTAAAATTATCGTAGACAGTAATTCTATTCAGCTGGAGTCCTATATTAATAAAAAAGAATAGTTTTGTCTTTGTTGTTGACATTATTTCATAAAATGCTGTACTTTAAACACTTCAAGAAGTTGTATTTCTCTCAGTGGATCTGTTCTTTTAAGCAGAAATAGACGTGCTCTTGTTTTTTCCCTTCTAAATTGAACTCTGTTGTAGGAAAAAGGCAGGCGAGGAAGCCATGGCAGGGACCTTGGCAGCACTTCAGCCTGCGTACCAAGCTCCCTGCCTGCCCACTGACTAGTATTTATTGTTTTCTGCTGGAGCCTGGATTGGTCAGGCTCTGCCTGTACATTTTGTTCTGGGTCTGTTGTGAGCTGTAGGAAACGTGGCTCGTCTGTGTTCAATACTTTCTGCCGTGCCGAGCTGCTGGGAGTTCTGCGTGGAAGGGTGATGTAGTTACTCCTCCTAGTAAGAAAGTTTGGGGTTGAGCTTCAAGATCTAGGGCAGAACTGAAGTTGTAATGTTCAGTACAGCAGTTACAGTTCGGGACTGCCTGGCTTCATGTGTATGAAGGGGAATAGTCGTGGGCTTGTTTTCTGTAATTGCTGTAAAGCAGCAAAAACTGGCCCTGGACAGCATCTTTCCCCTGTTGCCTTCCCACATCCTCCTTCAGAAGGATGAACTTGAGGAAAAACCAAGTCCAAGGTGAAGAGTAGACCACAGGCTGCCTTCCCCACTGTATTTAAGGGCGAGTGGAAATAAGTATAGAGAAAAATAAAAACAAAATTAACAGAGTTTGTCAGTGGAAAAACGTAGTGTTACGCAAACAAGCCAAAAGCTTTATGTATTAAACTATTAAATAGAATGTGTAAACTTAATGCAAATAACATGGAACAATCCATTCTTACTACAAATGCTGATTGCAGCGATTAGATATGCTATATGGCCTTCTCAAATGGCATTTGCTCTGGAAACATTGTTAAAGTTTTCAGTACAGTGTATATTTCACTGTTTTGTGACTTGAATTATTTTTTTCTCTAAGCCAAACATAAATTTGTAGGCTATAAAATCTTTTCTGCTTATTGGGAAATGGATGTAACCAGCAAAAATAAGTTAATGATATAACCTACCATGTTTTCCACTGTTTCTTCAGTTTTATTTAAAACCTGCACAACATTGAGAAGGCTTTTTTTGCCTTATTTGGGAGAGGGGAATGGCAAGAAAACACCAGACGTGGTTATATCTTCTGCTGAAAGAAGCAATTATGTTTAATTAATTGAAACCTCTGCTTTTCCTTGGTGTTAAATAGGTCACTAAAATACATAGGGAGTTCAAGGAGCAAATACTGCTCTTGTTTAAACAAAATGTTTAAAAAGGTTTCGTGAGGTACTTTGGTGTTTAATGCATGAACTGTAGTATAATAGAAAATCTAAATTTGTCTGTTATTAAATAAACATAAACAGTCATAATTTTCTGCTATCCAGCAAGTTTTGCCTCCAGAGTTGTGTTTGGGAATACTGAAAAGGGGTGTGTGTGAAGAAGCAGAATTGTAATTTATGTTTGTGATGATTTCACGGTAATCCTTGTTTAGTACGGACTTGTAACTTTGCATTGCAGACAGATAGTTGGTAGAAGAATAATTGGGATAGGATTTAGAAATAATCCCTGTTCTTAGCTGATTGTGTTCTGTAAAGCTTTTGAGCATTCCTGCATCTAGGGAAGTGATTTCACTCACCTGCATTCCTGTCCCTTCACTGGGTGCTGGATGATGTGCTGGGATGTTGTGAAGAACTGCAAGAAATTTAATACTTAAATTCTTTGGTTTCTTTACCTGCTGCTTTGTTCCTCTAAGTGTCAGAAAAGCGTTAACCTTCCTTGCTGTATTTCGGTCTTGCTGGAAGAGCCTGTTCTATCCAGTGGCTGTGATACTCCATTTGCTCTACTCCCTACTCTTCGTTACGGGTGGGAATCCATCTGTCTGACCATCTCAGCTGCTGCTGCTAGAAATGTTTGTGTCCTTCCCAATTCCAAAGCACATGTCCTCATTCTGGCCAGCTCACTGGTCAATGAAGTCGTGGATGTGAAGGGAGGAGTGCAAGACAGCTTCCTCTGGTTTAAATTTTTGTGGAACGTGGATTTTAAGAGACTACACGGGGAGCTTGTAAAGTGGCAAATAACTGAAGGGGATGCTTCTGTCTCTCGTAAGAAGGCTATTACTTACTTTGTGTTTTTTGAGTCAGCTGTCGCTGCTTATGGATAAGCAGGCAAGGGGAAAGATAACCTTGTAATCCCTAGGGTTCCCTCTGCACTCAGGTTTTTCAGCATTATGCTGAACAGATTTTACAGGGATGCCAAGAAAATTCCTCCTGTCCTTAATCTTTTCTTGCTTCTTCCCCCCAGCTCCTTTGTAGGTTGAGTAGGAGGTTTGCAGACTTTGGTTTGAGCTTCATTTTAATACTTACTTTCCTCCTTTGCCGAGACAAAAATGGCCCCAGCTCAATTTGAAGGGGTTGTCTTTCTAGGTAGTCCAGGGCAGTCAATCCTCTTTTAGCCGGAGAGCAACCAGTATAGATTTCAGAGATAGTTCCAGTTCTGCCCAGTTCTTTGATCCAAGAGAACCAAAGGCATGGCATGATAGCATTTCTTTTGTAGCTGATTTAGCAGATCCAGTCCTGCGGAAGTACTTCGGATAGACCTAAGTGCTACAACAGACTGTACAAAAAAAGGAAATGCTGGTTTTGGAATGATTTAATCCCTTCAAAAAAAAAACCCCAAAACCTTTTCTTCCCAATGCAGAACTAAACCCAAACCTTTCAGAATCCTCTGTGAAAGAGGAACTGGAGGGGTTTTGTCTGGGGGGGCAGGCGGGGTGCCTGTGTGCTGGCCTGCGTGGCATCCCGATTCAAGGCATGTTGGCTTGGTGAATGGTTGCCTGGGAGCTCTGGGACGTTGGAACTGCTGAGATGCCCCAAACTGCTCAAAATTTGTGTACTTGGAATCAGAAGCTCCCAGGGTCTCTCAGGCTTTCCGTCAGCACGCCAGGCAGGTTGCCAAGTAGCCTGAAAATTTGGGAGGCGAGTTGCCAAGCTCTTGGCTCCCTTTCAAATGGGCTGCTGAACAGCTGGGAATCTGGATGCCTGGGCTTCTCAACAGCCCACCATGATAGTTGCTGAAGAGCCAGGCAGGGAAAAAAGGCTGGAATTTGTGACATAAACCTGTCTGCTTTCTGTCAGACCTTGGTTGAAATTGAAACAAATCTGCCAGGTATTTTAGTTTTGACAGGCTGTCCTCACGTGATGACTTTTTTAATGTGATGACATCTAGTCATCTCTCATAACATTTTACTTTGTGTGTCAAAATATTGTTTCACTGAAAATAATGTGTGTTTCAATTTCATTCCTTTAGCATCATTATTATTCTATGGAAATTTCTTCCAAGGGTGCTCTGCATGGATCAGTCTCTATTTTATAGTAGCAACTGCCCAGATTTTGGATGGTGTTGTCCCTTATCTCACCATAGTTACATGTTACATGGAGCAGACAGGATGCTTGTATCAAAATCTGACTGAGTTAGTCTGTTGTTTGATCAGTAGAAGTTCATTACTGTATTTTTCTTGTAAGAAGAATCAGAGGAACTTAAGGGGCCAGTTGCTGATTCAAGTGTACCTTGCTGAGGACGTAACCTAGAATGTGAAAAAAGGAGAGGAAGCTTCCAATTTGTACAAGACTGAAATCATGGGTTAGCTTGAATGTTACATGATTAAGTGCTGACATTCATCCCTCAGAATGAAGTGATTTAAATCCTAATTTTACAAATGCTTTCAGTCTAAACGGAGTTTTTCCTTCTTATGTTTGCAGGCCTCGGAGTAGAGGAAAAACTGCAGTGGAGGATGAAGACAGTATGGATGGTTTGGAGGCAGCAGAAACAGAAAACACTGTGGAAACAGGTACTGAGAATATAGTGCTGATGCTCTCTGGGTATTGCTTCTCTCTCAGAAATGCATTTAGTTATGCAGGACTTTGGTAGACAAGAAACAGTTCTTTAATTTTTTAGTACAAGATGTGCATTTGGGTAGATTTAAAAGGAAAAAAGCCTATATTTATACCTCTATTAACTTAAAGCTATTGAAAGTATTGTATTTAAGTAGTCTAATGGGAATGTCTTTGTAGTGTAGATACACAGAGGTTCTTTTCCAACTTCTGCAAGGCTGTATCTAACAAAAATAAAAGCTCTGAAGTGGCAGCTGCTGTTTTTGGAATACCTGCCAAAATACACTACTACTTATTGACCTGTATCTTCAGCTAACTACAGCAGATTATATACCAAAGGGATAACCAGGATAACCAAATGCTAATGCTTCCTGCTGCTGCTTAGGAAACAGGATAAATCTCTCTTCTCGCTTTGGTAAATATTTGTTGTGGTGGTACCCAAATGCTTCAGTTACCAGAGGGAGCTTATTGTTCTGGACTGAGTACTGTTGAAACAGTTTGTGATTTCTGTTCTGGCAGTTCAGGAGCCTAAAGAGACAAACAGATGAGCCAACACACGAGATAAAGGCCATGGTGAAGAACTGTCATCTCCTTGCCAGGCACGTGTCTGTAGCCATTTGCCTGTTTTTAACCAAGGGTGTAGAATGTAGGAGTGTGGAGAACCAAGAGAGAGGAGAACCAAGGAGTGTAGAATGATGAAACCCAGCAGGAAGGATGATGCTGTGGCCACTTGGCAGAACTTTGTTGGTTTGACAGAAATAAGCCTTAAAAATGCATTGAGACCTAGGGGTTTGTACATTTAATTAGGTGGCCATGTATGTATAGTGAGAGAAGTGGAAGGAAGCACAGAGACACGAACAGCAGAAGCTGGTGGTCAGGGCAGAAATGGCATGGAAGTGCCAGCTGAGGTAAGGGAGTTGTCCAGTTCCTCTCAAAGCTCCTGAATGGAGGAGGTGAAAGATGAAGACAGGTGGTGAAAGATGAAGGATCTGTGCTTAGTGTAGATTTATAGGGAGAACAAGTAGACAACCTGAAAAGAGCCATTTTTGCAGGAGCATATTTCATGGGCCGCTCAGGAGCGTGGCTGCTGTGGTGAAAGCCACAGAGGAGGAGGCTGTGACGATGGCCTTTGTGTGTGCTGGTTGCTTGCTTCCCATTTGCTAGATGTGGAAGGATGCTGAGAAGGCTTCGTGCTTGTGACGAGGCTTTGGGGAGTGTCCAGAGTGTTTAGTCACAACTTGTGTTGAATTTAAGTGTTAATGGCATGTGGAGGGGAATCTAGACTAAAGCTTAATGTTTTTCTGACCTTGCTAATAAACTGCTGGTGGTAGTGAACTTGGGTGATTTTCTGCATCTTCTACAGGTAGTTAACTACAGGTTTATAGGCTTGGAAGTGAAAAAGTTGGAGAAGGTATTTGTGTGTAGAAAAACAGAGTAGGGCAAAGGAAGACTAGTTTTAATTCTATTATTAAATATTATTATTATTATTATTATTATTGGTATGATGATGATTACTTGTCCTATCCTACACGGTAGAAGCAGTCTTATGGAAGTCATGAAAGGGGACAGAAAGTGTGATTGTAAGTGTTAAGTTTTATAAATTTTAAATATCTTAAACCCCAAAAACAAAAAGAGAGAAATTCAGACTTAACAACTGGTACATTACTGTGTAAGGAATTCAGTGATAGCTGTATTTTTTTGCTTTTGTCATTATTAACAAAGTTCCTCGAGAGAAATCTGAGAGCAGTTTTTGCTTCAAAAGAGAGAGGAACACAGAAAATTATTTTTAAGGCTCTGAGAGGACATAGAGATAAGTCTCTCCATTATCTTTTTATCAAAACAATCCTGAGTGTCACGAGGGGCTGATATCCATTTCTAAAGCAGGCAGTAGGAGCACTGTGCTGGAAATCCCAATGGACCAAGACTCTACAGGGTCTATTGCTGGAAGTG
This sequence comes from Erpornis zantholeuca, assembly GCA_013400515.1. Lineage (NCBI taxonomy): Eukaryota > Metazoa > Chordata > Aves > Passeriformes > Timaliidae > Erpornis > Erpornis zantholeuca. Next base: position 310,568 of record VZTN01004750.1, on the reverse strand, counting down.
AGGCACCATCACCTCAGTGCTGAGCCCAGGATGGGTTTGCAGACTGTACTCTTCACTGAAAAGATGCCTAGTAAAAATACATAGGTCTGAAATCCCATTTTTGCAGGGGAACCAAAATAGACTTGAAAGAGCATTATGTTGAGCACTTTGGTAGAGACAGAACCACAATTATGGTGTTTTAAAAGTTGGGCACCGTGTGACTTGCTAGAGATTTAATCATATTATCTGAAAAGGCTTCTGCCTCAAACTTACTGTCAGCACTTAACTGTGTTGTTCAAAAGTGTCTAAGAAGGAAAAATACCTGTTTGCTGCTCTGTTTAAAACTGGATTAATTAAATAGAAGAGTATTCATGTACTAGTTTATTAATTTCTACTTTAGCTAAAAAGGATTTTGTTTTCTTTTCTTGCAACTAGTGGACTTGCCAACAATTTTCTGGAGTAGTTGGCAAACCAAAACACACTGTAGTAATACTACAAAACTTGAAATGAAATGTCCAGAGGTCTTGACATGTGATTTGTGACATAATTTGAGTCTCTGTGTTCCTAGCATCTTTTGCATTGTTTGATTCATATGTTGAGAATAATCAGGAATTCTTTCACTGCGTGAGTTTGGGTTTTTGAGGTTGTTTCTGTTTTGTTTTATTTATGGAGTCTTGCATTACTGGTGCCCTTTTGTGAATTAATTAAGTTTCATTAAATGAGAGAAGTCCATTTTATTAATGTTGTGTTCAGTATAATGAGCTCTACTTTTAGGGAAGAGAGCAATGCAGGAGGAATGAGAACCTCCCTCACAGGGAGGGAAAAAAGATATCTCCCATATAATCCTACTTAAAATAAAGAAATATTTGGTAGCTGTCGAATCTTCTATGGGGCGGAAAAGCAAGGGGTGTGCAAGTACCAAACATTATTTCCATTTGTAATGTTGACACAAACGTTAGTTTAAAAAAAAAAAAGGCAGAAATTCTTCCCAAAGGGGCTCTTTTGCAATACTGAGGCACAGTCATTTTAATTGCAGTTCGGGAAACAAGTTACTGCCCTTCCCAAAATTCTGTAATCTCACATGTGAAACGAGGCAGAGTTGGAAGCAGAGCAGGGTAAGCTGTGTGCTGCTCTGATCAGTTCAGTATGGCTGCTTCTCCCTGCCAACTGCAGCGATTCCTGAGCCCTGTCCCTTTCCTGCCAAGTACTAAGTTCACTTTGGTATAGATGAATTCTTAAGGACGGAAAGAGAGGAGGAGAGATTTGGAATTGGAGAAAGGAAATTCTGGAATTTGGAAAAAACGATCTGTTTGGAGCTAAGTAAACTTTTTCCTGAAAAAAGGGTGTTGACAACTGCTTCTACTGAATCAATAGATTTTCAGCTTCTTGTAAACCTCAGGACAGACTCCTTTCATTTACCCACCAGCCCTGTCTCTCTTGCTGATCCTTTGGCTCCTCACTGAGTGTCTGTTCTGCTTTTCAGCTTTGTATTGGTCTTTCCAGCTGTCTGCTCCTCATTTTTCTTCACAGTGGTTCCCCCAGTGATGTTGCACTGGTATTTCTCTTTCCAGCTGATGCTGTGGTTGCCCATTCTTTCCATCGTTTTGGCATCACAGCATGGTTAGGGATGGCTGAGACCTCTGGGGGTCATCCACTCCACACCCCTCCTCAAGCAGGGTCACCTAGAGCTGGCTGTCCAATAACTATGTCCAGACAGCTTTTATCTCCAAGAGCTGAGGCTGTACAACCTGCCTGGACAACCTGTGCCAGTGCTCAGGCACCCCCACAGTAAAACAGGGTTTCCAGATGCTCAGAAGGAGCCTCCTGTATTTTGGCTTGTGCCTGTTGCCTCTGGCCCTGTCAACACCTTCCACATTTCTGGTTATCAGTAAAATACTGTTTGCTGAAGTATAATGTGTTCCCCTCTGGATCCTCTTGTGCTGCTCCTCTCCATAAGAGCAGTTTTCTTCTGATGAATGAGTTTCTAATGGCCAAAAAATACAAATGAGAAAATTCTGGAAAACACGTGGCTTTGTGCACAGGGGTATATGCAAATATAAAACTGCTAATCCAAAGAAAGAAATGCACCAAATAGCTCCTGATAAGCTTTCTGTAGGTTTGGTAGCCCTTTTGCTACTAGTGAAGACTTGGCTTCTGCTTCTTTTCCCCATCTTCTGTTAGTTTCAGCAAATTTCTGTACTTGATATTTTCTTAGCTCTGCATTTAAGTTGAAACTGAATTTTGTGTGTTGATTACCTGATTATTCTTTTTTTTTTTTTGAGAACACTTCTGAAATATCCCAACTCATCCTAGGGTCTGTAATTCTTCCTGTCTGTGTCCCAGAAAAATGTTGTGATTCGGATCCTGATTTGAGAGAAATGCAGTAAAATAAGTTCAAATGAGCTGCTTGAGTCTCTTTGGAAGTTAATAAATCCATCAGGAATTCTGTTTACTATCCATACCATGTCAAACAGCTCTTAGAGCAATACTTTCTAACAGACCCTCAACTCCCCATGGTGTTCAGAGACTTCAAAATTGATAACAGATAAAAGAGCCTGGATGATGTTATCAACCAATAGCTCCTTATCTGTATTATTGTTTTTAGTAATATTTCTATCAGACCCAGTGACGTGCCTGGCCAGTTGATTTCTTGTTTGACTTCACATTAACTTCCTGAAGATAAAGCTTCCTCTGACCAGCCTCATTTGTCTCTGGGAAAAGCACTGAGGAACCAGAAACAAACACTTCTCACTGGACGAAAGTTATTCATGAAGAAGTTGCCAAGGAATTTTGGATTAATTCAGAATCTCTTCAGCTTCAAAGCAGCCTGAAAAGCATTTTTCTAGAGAAAAGCTTTTCTGCAGTACCCTGCTTACTAAAGGAAATACAGACATCCTTTGCAATTAACATGGATCATACAGAGTAGAGCCTCTCATTGAGGCAAAGTAAAACACACCTGAGAGCAAGTCCTGGTTCAGGTGAATCGATGGCAAAAGCTCTTGGCAATGTGTTAATACCAAAGTAATTTTAAAATCCAGGCAGATACTTGGGGCACTTCCCACCCATCCCTTCTAAAATCGATGAAAAGCAGTAACACCAATGAGGGCTTGCTTTTAGATTAAACTTGGCCGTACATATTTGTGGCAAATATGTGCTTAGAAATGCACTTAAGTGTTTTTAAGGCAATTTATATTCTACGTACTCATTAGAAAAGGAATAATTTCTTCTTACTTAACACTGCTGACTCTTACCTGCTCAGCCACTGGAAAAATTAGCAGAACTGAAGCATGTTGTTGTAATTATTACAAGCATCTTAATTTTTTTTGCTTTATATGCTGGTAATTTGTTTGTAATAAGGAAAGCAAACACAAGAGGAAGTTATTTGATATTTGCATTTAAACCATTATAGGCTTACTCAATAATACCATTTATCATCATGCACACTTGAAATGGGCCATTTAGAAAAATCTGATTTTTTTGCCTTCTCACAGATATCTCTGTCTCAGGTGTTTTGATAGCTGGTGGAATCGGTTACTTCCAAATGAATTTTAAACGTCACTGAGTTTTTAATTCTGGAGGTTATTTCTGAAATGCAACTTCTTTCTTTTTTTTTCTTATTTATTCAGCAGTGCTTTTGCAGTTTTGGTATCAAATTAGGCTTTGTTAAACATAATTCAGCAGGTTTTGGAAGTTTTCAAAGACCCAGAATATTCCACATTTCTGTTACCTTGATGCCTAAATGTGCTGATGTGTGATTAGTGATGTGATGGAAGAATCTTCATGACCATTACCAGTCAAATACATTGAAATAGTAGCATACACTTTGTGTGCTAAATGTTCTGCTCTTCCCTAGAAAAAGGGCTGCTCTGTGTATGGTTTAGTTTATAGAATCACAGAATGGTTTGGGTTGGGAAGGGACCTTAAAAGTAATCTTGTTATGTCCATTCTGCTGTGAGCAGGAACCAGTTGCTAATTCTGTGGACTTGTCTTAATTTTTGTTATAGTAATGCTGTGCTGAGGCTGACTCTTCACTTTGGTGAAAGAAATAGAAGAGATATTCTGCTGATGAATTAAAATCACAGTATAAGCCAGGCTTGTGTTGGAGTCTCACAAACACCTACCCTGGTAGCCCTTTTCTAGGTCAGGTTCAAAGGGAAAGAAAGTAGTGGGTAAAATGAACTTATTTAGGATAATAAAAGAGGTACCCATTTGCAGCCATTGAAGAATGACACAGAAAATTAAATTACTCTTAATTCAGTAGTAGTTCGTGTAAAAGAACATGCAGGGGAGAATTACTATCCTGCTTTTATATAAACAAAAATCACTCTCAAATAGCTTTTGCTACCTGAGCAAGTGGTGCTTCAGTTCTGAGAATTGCAGAAGCTTTCATAAGTCAAAGCGAGAAACAAATTCTAGGAATTAGTGGCAAAGGGATAAGCGGAATAAAGCATCAGTGAGGGTTTTTTTCTTTTTACTGTTGCTTTATAAATCCTTGGCATGTTAAATGCCAAGTGCAGTTCTGCTTTCCCTTCTCCAAAAGGATGAGCTGTGATTGGGAAAATATAGGAAAGGCCAAGGAATATGACAAGAAGTAAGTAATAGCTTCTCTGTGGGGATCAGCTAAGGTAAAATCTGAAGTGATTTCACTGAGAATAATGTAATAGGGTCCAAAAAATGATGAGTGGTATGGAGAAAATGAACAAGGCATGGTGATTCATTTTGTTGTGCAACACAAAAATTAGGGAGCATCATGTCGTTTTGGGAGAGAACAAGGGCAGGTGCATTTGCACTCAGCGTCTACTGCAATTACAGAATTCATTGTTACTGGATGCTTTGGGCATGAACAACTTGACATGAGTTTCAAAAAGACATAAACAGATTAGTGGAAAAATAATCAGGTGAGTGCTGGTGCTCCTAAACCACTCCTAGTTTAGGAAGTTCCTCAGTCATGGAGGTTCTCCATGTCATGGTCATCCATGATATGGTGTCATGTTTTTAGGGTGACCAAAATTACAGTTTAAATGGTCCTACATTGAGAATCTTGTTTTTATTTTATGACTAATACAAAATTTGCACAGCTCTTTTCTGTGTGAAATGTATTTAACAGATGAGAGCAGTTAAGAGCTCATTGGAATAAAAAGTATGAAAGTATACAGTGGAATGTACAAAACAAGAATAACTGCAGGTTTTATTCTCATCTTCATTTAACACCTGTTGCAGTACATAAATCAAAGAATTACAGAATTGTTGGGGTTGGAATGGACATTAAAAATCATCCAGTTCCAACCCCCTGCTGTGGACAGGGACCCTTTCCCCTAGACCACATTTCTCAGAGCCCCATCCAACCCAGCACTGAGCACTTCCTGGGATGGAACATCCACAGCTTCTCTGGGGAACCTGTGCCAGGGCCTCACCACCCTTACAGGGAAGAATTTTTTTCTAATAGTTAATCTAAAACTACCCTCTTCCAGATTACTGTAAAAGATTTCGGAACCTAAGAGATCTCTGCATGTGACTTCCTCAGACACTGGCAGGAGAGCTGATGTTTCTATCAAATTGTGTCCAGTAACAGAATTATGAACTCAGAGTAGCAGAAACTTGTTTTGTTCCTAAATTGGAACAGTGAGTGAAACTTTGTAATTATAGTACGGGGCAGTGTGGTGTCCCAGCTGTTGGCTGAGTACCATGCAGGTGCTCTCTCAGTCCCTGCCCTGGTGGGATAGGGAGAAGAACTGGAAAAAGGTAAAACCCCTGGGCTGAGATGAGAACAGTGGTGAGGCCCTGGCACAGGTTGCCCAGAGAAGCTGTGGCTTCCCCATCCCCAGACGTGTTCAAGACTGGGTTGGATGGGGCTCTGAGGAATGTGGTCTACGGGAAGGGGTCCCTGTCCATGGCAGGGGAGTTGGAAGTGGGTGATCTTTAAGGTCCCTTTCAACACAAACCATTCTGTTATATACTGGGCATGGTGTTCTTTGGGGTGGAGTATACCTCTGGCCAGTTGGGGTCAGCTGTCCTGGCCATGCTGCCTCCCAGCTCCTTGTGCACCTGTTTGCTGGCAGAGCATGGGAAACTGAAGAGTCCTTGCTTCAGAGTAAGAACTGCTTAGCAAAAACGAAATCATCCAGGTGTTACCAATGTTAATCTCACCCTAAATCCAAAACACAGACAGCACTGTACCGAGTACTAAAAGGAAAATTACTATGCTAGTCAAAACCAGGATAGGTAGGCATTTTAAATTCATAGTCTGCATTCCCTTGCTAAGGTTTCTCTCATATTTTTGCTATACTGACCTGGTTTTTATCTGTCTAAACTACTGAAGCATTTTGGTGTTGTTTGTAGTTCTGCAGACCCCTTTGAGCTGTGTAAAGCACCTGGTCCCGTTGGCTGTTTCCTGACACAGCACTACCCCTTCCTTGTGAAAAATAACTGTTGTGTCTGCCTTTAAAACTTGTAACTCCCTCTTGGAGAACATCTTGGTAAGCAACATTTGAGACCCCTGGGATGTCCCTGCTGTGTTTGGTGATCTTGGTATTTTCCAGCCTGCAATATTTTCTGTTCTTAGTGACAGTTTTGGAAGCTCATGACATGTACTTCATTGTCTGGCAGATGAGTAGGTCTGACAATAAAGTGGTTAAACAGTCAACCTGCTGCATCTAAACAGCAGTAGAATATTAATTTTGTGTTTATGACAGCTCTTTGGGCTGGGTTTTTTTTTTCAGTGTCACTTTATAATGAACCTTACAAGATTTTAAAGATTTTTTTCTGGTAGAACTCTTAGAGTATTTTTAGGTTTTGACTTGACAGGTAGTTTCTGAGTATTTAAAAGAAAACCTTTTGGATTTGCGGGTGTCTTTTCTTTGCCTGATTGCCACAGCAGAGCCCTCCCATACATCTCCTTACTTTGCTTTATGCTTACCCAAGTAAACAGAATAGGGCGTTGTGATTGCTAGAAAACAGAAAAGGATTGTTTGTAACAAAAGAACATTTTAGATCTTAAGTCAATGTTGCTTCATCACATCCCCAAAGAAAGCTGTGATGATGTAATAAAATCCCAGCCATCCCCAGGCTACTCCTTTCCACCAGCAGGAATGGCTGTGATGGCCTGCAAGGGAACCCCTGCCACGGTGGGGCTTACTAACAACAGGGCTTCCCCCTGAGTCTGCATGTCCCATGTGTGTCTCACATGGCAGAGAGGTTTCCAAGGGCTCTGAAGATAGAGGAGGAAAACAGGAAAGTATCAACACAGTTATTAAACAGAATGTTGTGAATCTCTACATAAGATGTGTAGGTAAGGAGAGCAGCTACTGTTAGGAAAGTGGGTGGTCCACATCACCTGAGAGTGCTATGTGCTGGTTGTTATTTTCTTTGAGTGTTCTCTGCATTCTGCTCTGTAAAGGGGAATAAAAATAATAAGAGAAGAAATTTTTGAACCTCTGTAAAGTGGTTTTTTTTCCTCACTTGAAAAAATCCAAATTACAACTTAAATAGTATAAAACCTAAGGATTCTTTTTGCCACTGAATATGTATTACTGAAGCAAATGTGATGGAAGTGTTAATTAAAAGAGAAGTTAAATACACATGCTGTAAATCATACTGGTCCCAGTGACTTCCCTGCATATCTGTCCCCTGTCAGTGGTAGGCAATTTAATTTTTTTCCCTCGTATTATATATCTCCATCCTTGGAGGTGCTCAAAAACCATCTGGGCAGCTGTCTCTGGTGGCTCTGCTTGAGCAAGGTGTCTCTGGGCTCCCTTCCAGCCCCAACCAGATGTGATTCTGTGAGTTACCCAAGTTGTAAAGCGTGTGGAAGTCTCAACTCTTTTGATGGCCCATATGGACAGGAACTTTAGTCCTTGTGCTTTCGGGGGTTTTCTTTTAATAAGAAAAGGAAGCTTTTGTGTCCTCACCAGCCAGGTGATAAGAACTATAAATGTAATTGTCTTCAAATATTTTTTTTTTAATCACAGTGTTCCCTAGTATTTTCCTAAAGTTTTACTAAAGGATAGTGACATTAAAAAATAGCCAAGAGACATTGGAGAACTGTACAATTAAGCTTTTTGAATCTCAGTCTCCCCACTAACTCACTATACATAGGCAAGACGTTCATGGTGCCAGAGACAGTCATGAAGAAGGGACGCAAAATAAAGCCTTACTTATGAACCTGAAAATGAGCTTCACATTTATTAATCATCCATGGATTCCCATCATCCTTCGTTCCCAGTATCTTCAAAGTAGAATGCCATAACCAAATCTGATGACATTCATTAAACATATTGTGCAAGGTGCTTCCAAGAACATCTCCGAGGTGTGTCTGAGATGTCCCTTTGCTAGGCCGGTGCTGGGATCTATCTCTTAGGAATTTGACTCATGAAATTCAGTGCTCTGTAGTTCCTTAATCTTCTTCAGGAAAACTTCACTAAGTTTTTTTCATAACTAACACTCACTACTTTCATGCTGTTTAGCGAGCACCGTGTTTTCTGTCTTCCAACGGCATATTGAGGCACAGTTTGCTTTATTGCAGAGACAGCAACTGAGATGTTGTTTGTCTCATTTAGTATAATTTGGGTCCCTCCTTTTCTAGAGGAGCAAACAGCAGGGGAAAGGCACCATAAGGATGTAAGCTCATATAGTTGTCATGTGTAGTGAAACAATCTGTGTCTTCTCAGGCAGTCCAGAGTTCCTGGGAGTGAGTGAGTGCCCCTGAACTTCGCCTTCCCAGTGTGCTGGGTGCCCAGTAATGGTAATGAGATGAAAGCTGGCAGACAGTAAATGGCTTTTACTTGATTGAAAGTTTCAGCAGGCACACAATAAAGCAGAGTTCCTTTTGCACAGTTTAACTAGGTTAGAGAAAGTCGCCAAGATGGATCAGAGCAAAGCCAGGGTTTCCGGTGGTCTTCCTGGAGCACTTCAGGCGTGGTTGTCCCAGGCTGTGTTGTGGGTTTTGTTTTGAGTGCTTTGGCGTCTGTCTGTCTTCTAGGTGTTTATGTTTTGCTCTCTTCATTGAGATTGCATTTAGAAATTTGGGGGTTACTGGCACAAGATTGTCCTTCGGATCCAACATACTTGGAAACGCACTGCAGACCATTGTAAATGGCTCTGCTGGACGCTGCCTGTTTTGGGAATCCTCATCCAGGAAACATCCAGGGATGTTTGTTCAGATGTGCCAGAAACTGAGGTTGTGGGGTTTGGGTTCATTTTGTTTTGTTTTCTACAGAGCCATTTACTATTACAAGGGATGTGTTCCCAAGAGGATACTTATTTATTATCAAATCATCATCCAGCATGTTTTTTCAGAATAGGTTGGTGAATGGGGTTTAACACAAACCATTTGGGTTTTGGACAGGTAGTCCAAACTTTTCAGTGTTTCAGATGTCCAAAAAACATTTCAGATGTTACTGAGTAGTTTAACTGAAATAGGAGAAGCAGTTTCAATTTACACCAGCTCAGATAAATACTTGGAACACCCAGTGATGAACAGGATTTTTTTTTGGCCTTAATTTTGTGTTTCTCTTCAGTATGGTTTAGAGGTGTTCACGGACTGTTCTAATGTATATAAGACTATACATTGTCTTCCTAAATGAGTTCACTTTAGGTTAAAGAAAAATCTTACTTCTATCTCTGTGCATGAAACAAGACAGATTTCCCATTTTCCATGTGATGTAGCAGGCATATGATTTCAGTATTTCAAACCAAGCTGCGCAGTTTTACGTTCTGAGAATTTTCCTCTCTTTTCTTGGTTTTATTTATAAGATTGAAGCTTGTGGCAGGTTTTTCCATGCCCACCCATGTCACAGATTCTTTCTACCCAGTCATTTCTGCACTTGTCATTTATCCTTTGAAATATTTAATTATATTTTGTTATGTTGTACATTAATTTTTTAAAAAATGTGACTGTATCTTCTGCTGAAGTTTTTTAAATAATCTGCTGCTTTACTCTAACTGGACTTTTTTGCAAGAGGTGTATGTACTGGCCTCTGAGTTCAAACTCATGTTCACTGGAAGTTTTAAAGGGGACCTCCCTCTGGCACTGCTGTGAGACAGATGTAGCATCCATGGACAACAGGCAGGATGAGGCACATGTATCTTAAGGTGGATATGCCAAAGCACATCTGTCAGAGTCCTTTGATTTTTATGTTGCTTAGGTTTCAAAATCAAAGTATGGAGGACTGCAGAAACACCAAATTCTGTTGCTGTATTGGGAGAATATTGGCCTGAACAAGGCCTTGACCCTTGTTCCTGTGCATTCTGGTGCACTTGGAACAGCACTTTGCCATGTCCTTCTGATAAATCCCTAACTCACTCCGAGCAAAGGGGGAAGTGATTGGGAAGAGGATTTAAGGTTGCACAAACAGTGGCAACTTTGCATTTCACGTTTCAGGGCAAACTCAAACTTCGTAGTCAAATATAGGATTGTCAGCTGTAGATGGATATATTTTTCTGTCTACCAGCTAGGGTAATGCTAAAAAAATTTATGTTCCTTTAGTTCAGAATTGAGTTTAAACTGGCATAAACCATGTCCTTCATTCCTTCACCTCCTCAACTCTGTGCCAGCATAGTGTAACCAGGAATGAATTCAAGCAGGGGAATGAACAAAGTTAAAGGCAACAGGGGATGAGAAAAAGGTTTAATATACCCCAGATTAGCATGCTCACTGTGATGTTTGTTCAGGGCTGACACAGTGGCTGCATGAGAGGAGATGTGGAGAGAATGGGAATGTCTGAAACTCCAGCCTTGTATGAAAAGTTTGTCACTGAACAGCTCTCCCCTCACCCCATTCCTCATTGCTGTTGAACATCTTTAGTTCATGGTGGCACTCTGCTATTGAAATGACAGTGTAAACATCCAGTCTCATTTTTTAGCTAGATGTAACTTTCTACTCTTTTAATTTTGTTGTGTGGCAGAAGGTATTTACATGGGGTTAACCTGTCTATAAATAAAATGGATATTTTCAGCACAAAGGAAAGCTTTAAGATGCAGCTAAAATATTAAAATTTTTTAAATTTTTTTTTTTTACCCAGAAATCAAAGAGCAGTCTGCAGAAGAGGATGCCCAGACGGAAGTGGAGAGCACCAAGCAGCTAACACCTGTCCTTCAGCACTCCGTGTCCGAGGAGTCCACGAGCTCCACCACCTCCGTGGGTGTGGAAGCCAAAACCAGGTGAGTGAGGGAGTGAGGAGGAGGTGGCTCTGAGTCAGGGGCAGGGCTGGGACTTGCTTTGAAGTGCCTGGGACTGGTGCCTTAATGGGTGCATGGGGAGATCAAGGTGAGGAGTGCGTTCCGTGAGTGCTGTCCTCAGACTGCTCTGGGAGGCCTTGAGTTACAGCATATTAGCTGGGTGAATTAAAAGAGGCCTTAAGTGATAGGAGATAAAATGTCATTACTGAAGCTTTCCTGCTGTGTAGGAAATGGTGTATTAGCAAATTTATATAAAGTTATTTTTGATGTTTCAGCTTGTGTGAGTGTATTTTCAGGAACAAAGTAAACCAAATCTCTTGTCATATCTACTGTATTCTTCCTTATTTTGGAATTTATAACAGAGAAAATAACGTTTGTATTTTTAAACTTTTTATTAATACAAATTAGCCTAAAAGCAGTGAAAGTATTAATTATGTTATACGAGGGAAGCCAGAACACTCTGTCTGTGATCACTGTTGAAATGGTGTCACAGAATTCTAGCAGAGCTTTTCTGGTGAAGCTCTGATAACAGCTTCTAACCCAGTAACAGGTCTCTCCTGCTGCAGAAAGTGCTGTTACCAGCTACCAGACAGTTACAGGTGTAATTATATTTTGACAGACTTGGAGAGAATTGTCGTCATCATTTTTCTTCCTCTTAATCCGACACAGAGCATATTTTCCATGCACAAAAAATTACTTAATCTACTTGATGCATATATAATTTCATGTTTTATATGCTCACAAACTTCTTAGATTCCAAGAGCTGCTTTCCTGCTTACAGAAAATTTCAGTTAAATAGTTCTCGTGTGTATACCTGATGGAAATAAGCAGAAATTTCTGTTCTTGATGGAATTTTCCAAGGCTGAGATTAAATTCCACTAAATATGTAGAGCAACTTGAACTGAGCAGCTGCTTTGCTTCATTATTTGACCCTGTTTGGATCATTTGCAAAAATTTTAGTGCTGTTTCATCCATTCTCTGTTGTTCTCAAGGTTTCTTCTTTGCTGTTATTGTGAATATTTGATTACAGCACTTTGCATAGCCATGAACTTGTTTCTTAAAAGCTGGACAGGAGTCTCCTGAAAAAAACTTTGGCCTGGTTCTAAGCCAGCCCTTATTTGCCCTCAACTTGTTCTTCCTTCCAACGAAAGTGTTGACTTTGATCAGTCAGGATGGAATGGCTATTATGTGCTCATTGCTTTGGCTGATCAAAGCATTAAAAACTGAGTACTATTAATTTTTAATTAAAATAACAGCGATCAGACACTGTCTCTGACATTTTGGAAAGAAGTGTATCAAGGAGATGTGAAACCGTTAATTGGGAATGAGAGGTTTCTCTGACCCCAGGTAATTTTGATTTCAAACTTAGATGCAGAGTGGGAGTTAGTTGCAGAAATCATTGATGTCCTCATAACAGTGTGGGGGGGAAAACACTGATGTCAGGGTTTCTGTGGAAGTGAGTCTTGAAAAAAGCCTCTTCTGATCTGTGACTTTTGATCAGTCCTTCGTGTCACTGTCTGTGGAGTGCTGCCACTGACAACATTGTGTCATGCAGGGGTTGGAGGACTGAATTCTGGGGGCTTGACTCAATTTTCTTAGGAGAAAATGCATTGTGTGAAATAACAGACAGTGCTGATGGTTGTGTAATGATCAGAGGAAATGTATCAAAACTTGGGATAAGTGTGACTCCACGGTGTCTTAAAACTGTGACTTGGGGAAGTGGTTTTGAAGCTGATTTCCAAATAATTTGTACTCATCAGCTTCATCTCTTTCTTGGTAAGCTTTTCTATTTCTGTTTTATAATATAAGTAACTTTCACTTTGTAATAAAATGGAAGTGTCTGTAAATTTAAAAATGGCTTTAGGTATGTGAGCCATAGGAGAATTACAAGGGTATATTATAACAGAGCAGAAATCACTTAGAAGACAGAAAAGAGCCCAAGCCTCCACGAGAAGTAGATGGAGGTGTAGGTGGAGCTACTTTTGTGTCAGAGTTGAGCATAAGACAATTCCTTGTTTCTCTCTTTGGTAGTGAAGATAAAGGAATTAGAGAAGCACAGGACACAGGGCATATAAAATAAAGTCTTTTCCATGAAAAAATTAAGTAATTTGCTACTGAAAAACAGTGATTTTAACATAGTAGGACATGTCAAAACTAGGATGGGGATTTCAGTAGCTGAGAGATTAGCCAGAGCTTGGCTTGTGTGGTATTTTTCTCTGCATTCTCCCAAGACTGCGACTAACTAAAAACATGCAAGAGAAAGGCGAGTGAGGTGGTAAATTTTGGAACCTTCCTGAGGTGGGATATGGGAGACTAAGAGAACTACTGACAGCAAGTGGGATTGGGTCAGGGAATTAAATAACAGATTCAGGATTAGTGCTCAGAAAGCAATGTGTTAAAACCCCATTAAAATAAAGACAATCTGGGCCATACTGGGGTAGGGAGGCTGAAAGGAGTGAGGCGTGTGCTTGAAAGGAATGAGTGAATTATTGACCACATGTGGGGAGGGGCAATAACATCAAGCACAGATAAACTCCCAAGCCTGGCAGTGGCAGGAGCAACACTGCCAGCTCCTATATATCATGAGCGTCATGAGTTTTGGAGCCTTTTCCTTTGGTTGTTCCCTTTTTTTCTTTTTATAAGCCTTGTGAGAAGCTTCTGTCAGGCCAGGAGTTATGGCTGAGTGGAATCCAGCTTCTTCGAAAGGAATCTGCTCCCTTGGTTTGTGCTGCCTGCAGAGAGCAGGGGAAGTGCAGCCCTTGGGGAAGGCAGGGAGCCAGGAGCTGCCTGCGACTCAGAGCAGAGCCCACTTCCACCTTCCTCCTCTGTTTCCCACATTGGCACCCCCAGGCATTAAAAGCTAACAAGAATGGCCTAGAAACACAATTTCATAGGAGAACAAAACACCTTTTGATTCATTTTACTTTCTGTCTGCTCTTGGAGACTGTGAATTGCATTAATTGCATGTTTTCAGTCCTTTTGCCGTAATCATGAAGACAGAACGTTCGTAAATAAGTAGAAGCTGAGGTTTTCACACAACTCTTTTTGATTTTGGTACTTTGGCCTGCTTAAATATCTGCTCTTGTGAGATTGTTGCTAAAACTAAAAAAAACCCACCAAAACTGGCAAAACACCTTCCTTTCTTGCTTCACTTGTAATTGGACAAAGCATGTAATTTTCATTCCAGACCAATTGCACCATTCCCCCTTATTTTGCTGCTGCTTCTAAGATGAAATCCAGAGTGTGGAGATGGAGGGCTTGGGTGATTTATTCCATCAAAAAGAAGTGGTTAGTGAACATCTGTAGATGGTGTGAACAAAGAAAAAAGTGAAAAAGTAGCAGTGAACTTCTTTATCTTTGTTCCCCCTTTTTTTTTTTTTAATCTTAAAGCACATTACAAGATTTGTAACACTCAGAGCAACACTCAGTAGAAAAAGAAATTGTGGAGTGGCAGAGAGTAGACAGTCTGGACAGAATAACACTGCAGTGAGGAAGGTAAAGCTAGATCTCTGGGCAGGAGGAAGTTTGGTAAAAGATTTAATATTAAAATATGTCTTAAAATTCATTGAAGTTGTAAAGTCCAGCACATATTTTGAGGAGATGCCAGTATTAAGATTACTTTTGAAACTGATCATTTCTTTTCATGAACATGCACTATGATACAGTTTGTAGTTTTATGTGAATTTTTTTCTCCAAGAATTGTTTCTGCAGAGGATGGGCCTTATTCACAACACAGGGCATTTGAAGTCATGGCAGAGTTTTGCCTTCATGTTTCCAGCTCTAGATCCATATAAGCATTTATGGGATCTTCTCTGAAGTCAGTGATTTACATCTGGAAAGAGGACATAGCATTGCTTTGTGTTCCAAAGTGAAGTACTATTTCAGCATTATATTAATGACCAATCTAACCCAGAGTGAAATTACTGCTTTGGCTAGCAGGGCACAACTAAAGACTAAGACCACACACTGAAAAATGAGAAAAAAGTTAAATATCTACTGATTTTCCATCCTGTTTGTTCATGCATTATTAAGGAAATGGTCTCAAGAAGAATTCTGTGATGGATCTTTGTTAAAGCAACTTTGCCTTTGCCTTTGGATTTATAGGGCTGGAAGGGATCTTTGAAAATCACCTAGTTCACCTTCTTTTCCAAGGCAGTTATCTACAGCTGCCATTCCTGAAACCAGCTTACATAAACTGCTCTTAAATCTTCCAATAATAAAAACTCTATATCTTCCCTAAACAGTCCTTTCTAGTTTCTTCTTTGTTTTTACTGTTTGGAACCACTTTCCTCACATCTAACCCACACTCTCCTCGTTCTGAGTTTATTCCATTACTACTCATACCATCTGCCAAGGATAATGGAGGACAGCTTTGTGCAAAAGCCTCTCAGTTTATTTCCCCAGCATGTTTTACCTCATAACAGAAATCCCAGATTTGTTCTTACTTTCTTTGTAGATGATGTTTTCTTGAGCTCCAGTCCTTCTTGCTGGTTTGAGTTTTCTCCAGATGGTCCTTGTCTTTCTCAGAGCGCGTAAGGCGTGTCACACAAATGGGGCCAAGGAAGGGTTTTGCAGGCAGCCAAAATCCTGCCTTTTGCTTAGGCTGAACAATTGCCATTGTGGCCATAGTGTGTTTGATGCTCTCATGTAGAACTTGTGCCCCGTGGGATTTGACAGCATAGTTAGTGACATTCATGACTGGGCCTTTAAGTTGCTCCATGGACTTTTGCTCCATGATTGAATCTGTTCTGTAGGAAGGTCAAACCACAAAAACCAAACCTTGAAATGTTTCCTGCCTGGCGTGAGCAGGTGCTCACAGGTGTGCCAGGTTTCTGGAGTCCCACTTTCAGCCTCTCACAGATGTTCTTAGGCAGTCTTTCTGTCTCATCCCCATCCTATGGCTGCTTGTCTCCAGCTGGGTGTGTCCTGGCTGCTTACAAGTGCTGCACTGGTGGGCAGCAAGCTGAGCACTGGCAGGTCAGTCTCATGCCTGGACAGATTTTCTATCCTCTAGGAGATGGCAGTCAGACAGACAAACAGAAGCATGCCATGGCTGGCAGTATGTCAGGCCATGCTGGAGGACTGATGGCAGTACTCAGTACAGCATGGGGTGCCTGCTTTGTCAGAGATTGCACAGGTACAGGATATTCACAGACAATGGTGAGAGTCAGGGATCTCCTGTTCCAGTGATGAGTGAACACAGTGTTTTCTCTCATTTCTTTCAGATACCACCTCTTCCATTTGTTCTTTTGCCTCCAGCTTTCTTTGTGAGTCGGTTGAGTTTTTTGATGTTGTTGGGTTCTCGTATTCCATTCTTTTTACTAATTCTAAACTGCCCATCAGTTTTAAGTATTGTTTCAAGGTTCAGTTAGTTGAGGTTTACTCTTGTCTCTTTGCCTGATGTGCAGTTTGTTTCCATTTCCAGTGGCTTCTAGACACGTGTTTGTGACAAGTTATTTCTTCTCACCCCTTTTTCAATTTTCTTGTTCATCTTCCTTATCAGCTATGACTGTTTTCTTGCTTCTTTTGGCTGTCTGTGTGATCTGTGTTATTTCCCACAGTCAACAGTCCCATTTCTCCAGCACCTTCTATATCCCTCACACAGCAAACTCTGATGTGCCCTGCATTCCTTCCTTGCTTCCATACCACAGCTGATTGAAAGTACAAGCAATTTAAATGGTAAAATCTGGACTCACAGCACCCCAGAGCTGTAGTTGCAGAGATGATCCCTGAGAGTGTCTCTGACCTTTGCCAGAAGGATGTCCATTCACAGGGAATGGAGTTTGCTTTCACAAAGGGACTGAGACAGACTGGAGTGTGCTTAGTGAAAGGAGAATTTTTGTGCTTGAAGCTTCAATGGGAAGCACTGCTGCTTGGGATCTGCTTGGCGAGGTTAGAGGCATTTAGAGAAACAAGTTTGGACTAATTTATATAGGGTTACAGAAAGTGTATCTCTAACTTCAAAAATTAATATAGTAAAACATAAAATGTATCACAGAACAACATAAGGGGGTTGATCAAAGATCTGAAGTAGATTCCAGTTAAACAATTGAGGACCCTTTGTAAAAGATGTTGGAGAAAGAAGATAAGAAGCTTCAGAATCATAGGTGGCATAGGTAAGGTGACTGTATCCTGACTGTTTAGTTTCTTTTAGTGCAAGAAATTGAGGGTCATCAAGTGAAACTTGTAAGGGTTAGATGCAAAATAAAAGGAGGTGATTCTTTGTACGGCAGAGAGTTGTCTAGAGTGACACTGAAATCCTTGCCAAAGGATGTGGTTTGCTGAAACTTTAGGTGTGGTCAAGAGCAGACTGGGCAAGTTTATGAAAAAGAAACTGAGAACGAGTGTACAAGAATCACAGCTGACACAGGGAGGCCCTGAACTGAACATACTCGGAGGCATGGATAGTACCATGTCTGCCTCCTCTTTAATATCCCTGTGCCTCTGCTTACCCTGCTTAGATGAAGCTTTCTTGAAAAACTGCTGTTTAAAGCCAGCTTGGCAAATGGTAAATATTCCTAATTTTCAGACGGTAAGATTCTACTTGGTGTTTTTATGAAGTTTCCTCCAAGAGAGATGCTGGCATCTCTGTGTGAGTTGGGTGTGACTGTGGCTGCCCCATCCCTGGAAGTGTTCAAGGCCAGGCTGGGTGGGGCTTTGAGCAACCTGGTCTAGTGGAAGGTCTCCCTGCCCTAGAAGGAGGGTTGGAACTCGATGATCTTTAAGATCCCTGCAACCCAAACCATTCTGTGTATTATGTTTTAATTACCAAGAGAGAGAATTTGGCTTACACAGACAATCCTTTCTGCCCACAATTGCTTACTGAAGGTTGAAACTACAGAACCTTTTATGCTTTGACTTTTATTGCTCAGAGGTCAAGATTCTCTACCTTTCAGGTACATTCACAGTTGTATTCTATATGGGATTGTTGTTTGAGGGTACGAGTCAGTTCGGATGGACATGAAGGAATGATCTAGAGGGCCTTGGAGTAGATCTGTAAATTCACTTTATTCAACATTGGCATTCTGGTAACTCCTCTTGTATTCAGGGTATGTTATATCCTAACTGAGCTTTAAATATTTGTTTAAATTCAAGCTGACACAGTTAATGGTGAATAAGAGCATATTTTCTAAATTTCAAAATGTCAGTAAGATGTGTTGCTTTGGTTGTGTTTGGAGGGTAATGTTTTCTTTCTTTCAAATGAGAAGAGTATCATTAAGTTGATTATATGGCTGTAGAACTCCAGCTGTGTTGTTTGAAGAAATTGGAAAGCAGTTATTGTCTAATGCAGTTTAATTGATTTGTATAAACTTCTAAAATTCTTCACCTGAAGTTCATATGAACTCTGTCCCACCTCCTTTTTTAAAAAGAATTGTGCTGCATAAGTTAAATACTTATTTCAACCCCAAATCTCTATAATAGTATAATAGTGTCAAACCACAATTTCAAGTTGTTCTGTGATTCAGTTACCTCTTAGGAGGAGGTTGTGTGTCAAATGCTTAAATACAGCTTTTAGCTGAAATTTTTGCTTCTTTCTCTTTGTGGTGTCTCCATTTGCCCTTTCTATCCTTGTCTGTCCTTCGTGTCCTTCATTCAAAAGGGTGATTTACGGGGTTGTTAATCCTGTATCAATGTGAAGCTGTTAGGCCTCACCTAATGAGGTTTCTTCAGTAGTTTCCTTTCAACCTTCTTCAATTATTGAGGTCCAGATATTTACAGAATATTTAGATGATGCTGAAAAGCTTCAGCTGAATCTGAGTTTTAGAGTAACATTACCTCTGTGAATATTTCATATGAATTAGAACTCACACTGATCAGACCCCAGATGTTGTTTCAAGGCAGAAATGGGTTTTTTTTTTTCACTTAACATGCAGCTTGCACGTCTTGATTTGAATTTACATAGATGATACAATGGTGGATCTTCACTAAGGAGAAGAACACCTCACTCTTTAAATAACACAGCATAAAATGAGAGCAAAGGCAAAGTATTTTGTGCATTAGCACATCCTGGCAGAGCTAAATAAATAGTAAGTCCCCTGTAGCGTTTAATTTAGCCTTTTAGCATATGTTAAAACTACTAACAGGGTTAGGTGGGAGAAAAATTCTCAAGGCCAATTCTCATCACTCTGCTTCGGTAATCAGTACAAACGAAGCACTGAAGTTCTGTTTTGTTCCCAAATACTCCATTGCACTGTGTTGAGCTTAATTTTAATTGTGAAAAATAGATGTTGAAAACATTTTAAATTTCTGTAGCAACTAGTGTGTGAAAAAGACATCCTGAAGGCATTTCCAGATGTTGAGGAAAATTATTGCATAATTCCTTTAAAAACAAATAAACTTGTAGCAAAAATCATGATACCCACTTCATTTCCTTTTTCAACGCAATCCGTGAATGAAATAGATCTTTATGCTTTCCAGGTTGGGTTTCTTTCTAACTTCAGTGCAATTGTTTTCATGGCAAATGGCAGTAGTGATGATCTGCAACACAGTACTAAATGCTGAGGCAGTGACTATATCTAGTGGATCTTACTGGAAGTACCATGCCTTGCATTTTCTCAAATATAGTCCATAGTTTTTTCCTGTTGAAACCTGGGTTTAATGTGATTAATTGGAAAAGCTGAATGCACAGCAAAATTCCTTTGGTTATACCAATCCTACCCTAGGCTGGGAGGGATTTCAGAGAATTTACAAGGCGAACATCTCTTGAGCTGAATCCAAGAGCTTGAATTTCTCCTGCTGTTGATATCCTCCCCTTTATCTCCCTGTGGTGCTTGGATTCCCCCGTGCAGGCTCTCCTGAAAGAAGGACACCTTTAACACCTCTCTGCAGAACAGACAGCTGCAGGATTTCCTTTGGTCTGCCATCTCACCACCCAGTACTGAAAGGGTTGGATAACTTTAAGCATCTCACTGACAGACAGGCTCAGCATAGGCCACTCGCTGTCTTCCTTGGCATTCAGCTGTATGGGGACCCTGGAGGCACAGGAGTTATTCCTGTAAGAATGAGGAAGGAAGATTTATTCCCCCCCAGCTGTGTAAGTGGAGTTGGGGGGCATGGCAGTGCCCTATATCACTGCAGCCTGTGGTGCTGTGCATTCTACCCCTGTATGAAAAATAGGCAGGAGAGTGGGAATGAGATACTGTTGAGGGTCACACAACCTCCCATGGACACACCTGAAGATTTCCAGGAGGCTGCACAGTACTAACGTGGACACAAGTGCACATCTGTGAGATATGGGACACAGCATAAACAAAACATGTTTGCATGAGGCAGTCTGCACATCTGCTTGTTGTCAAGGAGCCTTGGCTGACACAAGATAGTCCAGTGCCATTCCTCAGCTCAGAAGGATCCAGGAGAGCCTTTTGCTTACTCTTTGGAAGTACAACTACAGGCGGATGTGAAATACTTAAAGTGTTGGTAATCCTGATGCTAAGGCTTAATTGTGGTTAAAAAAAGAAGTTGGAGGGACTCTCAGTTTTACCTTAGTTCTCTGATTGAATATTTGCAAGCAAACCAGATGTTTCTCCTCCTCTGGTTGTGATTTAATATTGTGCAATTACTTGCCCAATACTGCATGTGTTGAAATACGTTGTTTCAGTGGGAAAGTCTGTGTTTTAGGATGAGTCCTGATGACTGTCATCAGTCAAGTAGAGGAAATAGTGACTGTTCTCCACTCCTTCAGGATTAAGTGGCTGCAGGGCATTTTCTTTTCCTTTGTCAGGATGTGGACAGGGGAGGATTATAGCACTTTAGATTCTTGTCAGGGGGTTGAGTAAATTCTAAATGAGTAAGAGACACTGGCCAGAGAACTCAATGAAATAAGAACCTGTAGAAGAGAATGGCTGTGAAAGAGTGAGGAGATCAACATGTTTCTTGTTAGAAAGGGCATCCTTCAAACAAGATCCAAGTCTGGATCTGCTGTCATGGCTCAATGGGAACAGACATTAGCTTCAGACGTTACTTGCCTTTCTGTCTCTTACTGCATCCCCAAAACCTCGTATGTCTGGTTCATTCTGAACACAGTTTTCGTCAGTGTTATGTATTAAAATTTCTGTGTATTCAAATACATGAAGTCCTTTGGGACTAGGTGTGAGATATAGGAGCATCTCCTGGTAATAAACCACCTCTGGATCTTTAAACTTTTGTAAGAAAATAGCATTTGTCATGGGAAAATACGTCATTTAAGCTGAAGTTACAGATAATGATGAACTTCCATTTTGGATTGGAGCACCTAAGATATCTTAAATGGAGTATTGATGAGCTTCTTCTTTCTCTTTTTTCTTAGTAGCTTATAAAAAGATTTGACACATCGTCTCTTGCTTTTTATCCCATTTTGAATTATACTGTTCTTAAAATATGTTAATTATGGTAACAGATCTAGGGTTTGATATTAAGATTTGCCAGTATCTCTATTTCGTTATCTTCAGTGTGAGAGCTCTTCTTGCATCACAGATTTAGATCCTCTAGTTGCATATTGACATATGGAAAGTAGATTTGTAAGTACTTTTCTGCAGTCCTCAGATGATAGGAAAATATCTCTACCTTCTGCCCATACAAACATAACTTAAAATATTTACAGAGCA
Source organism: Erpornis zantholeuca (assembly GCA_013400515.1). Taxonomy (NCBI): domain Eukaryota; kingdom Metazoa; phylum Chordata; class Aves; order Passeriformes; family Timaliidae; genus Erpornis; species Erpornis zantholeuca. The sequence continues at coordinate 288,831 of VZTN01004750.1, read as the reverse complement.
CTTCAAGCTAAAAGGCTAATGTGATGGAACTGGCCACTTTGTACTGCATGACAAGCCAGCAGCTGTGGCATGTCAGGAGGCAGAGGAACACGACTTTCCTGCAGAGGGTCTCTCCAGCATCCCAGTGGAGGCTGGGAGTTCACTGCCACTGAATGTTTGTGGGTATCTGGCTGTGGGATACAGTTGGAAACCCCTCTGCTTACCCTCCCTGGAAAGTGTGAAACATTGTTTTCCCCCTTTCATGATCTCTCCCCTCTATCTCAGCCCCACAGTGTCCTGGCAGTGCTCTGGGCACATTCTGCTGCTCCTTTCTTTAACTACTGCATCCCTGTGCTCACAGCCTTCAGAGAAGGTTTTCCCAGCCCCCTCCCTGTGACGAGCACTTGGTTCAGCTGCGTTCCTCTGCTGGAGCAGGAGCAGTAGCACAAACCATATGATTCTTGACAGCTTCACAGCTGTCCGCACCACACTGCAGAGTAGCTGTGAAACTCACTGCTCCTGTTGTTTCACTCCACTCTGCCTGCAGAAAGCTACTGCTGGAAGTTATGATGCTGGAGCTGCCTTACAGGCTCCAGAAATAGCAGCTTTACTCCTGTATGCCTTTTCAAATAATACCACTTGAGAAGCTTGGGTTTCTTTTCTTAATTACTTTTTCATATTTCTCTTTTATAGACCTTAACATTATTGCATATTTGCTATGACTCCACTTGAAGGAACTTTGTTTATTCGTGTGTAATTATCCTCAATTCTTCTAATGAGCAGTGATAGTCTGTCCTAACAGGATGTATGAATAATTATTTATTCCACTGTGGATAATCTTGTGTTTGTTACTAGTGTAATTTATATACCATGGTGTTGGCTGTTTAAATCTCTTAAGTCTCCTCACAAGTCTCTCTAGTCTCAACCAGCATAAATAGCTTTGCTTTCTCTGCTTAGGACCTCTGCCTGTGAGGCCAGATCAGGTTTCACTGGCAGTCAGTGGTTACAGTCACTGACAGACAAATAATAGTGTATTTGTTGCTCTATCACACTGAAAGCTAGCTTTAAAATAGACATATGTACTGTTCAGTGTAACTATTCATTTTTCACTGCTCTCACACAACCTTTATCCATATCTTCTTTGGATTTTTTTTGTCTTTAGGTATCTTTTTCTAAAGATTTCTGGAACGTGTCAGACATTTACCATCAGCTCCGGGGGTTGTGCTGTCTCATGCTGGTTGTGTGTTGAGGCAGATCAGTGAGGGTTGTGCAGCCAAGGCTATGAGATGAGGACAAATGTTTCCTTACAGTACCATAGGAAGATACAGTTTCAGTGCCATGAATGGGCATTGCTTTATCCGCTCACCAACCTGCATGTTCCCAGTGGTCCCATCTGCCTTAATGAAAGTACAATCCTACCTATCAACCTTAAGTAAAAGCATTTGGCTTCATTCTGGGCTTCATTTTGGGCTCATGATATGCTTCTCCATTCCTTAGCATCTGACTGTTTGGTATCACCAGTACTGTAACAGTAGAGCAGTTCAGGTTTCTTTGTTCTTTTTCTTTCTTGCTGTTGTTGCTCTGTGGTGAGAGTAAAAGGAGCCATCCCAGAGTATGATAAACCAAATCTCAGGGGCTTTGCTAGATTCTCTGGGTTTTCCGTTCTGATCTGGAACTTTCCTTTTCCACTTCCACTTTTTTCTGTTGGCTGTTCTTGTCTCTCCAGGCTGAAAAGCACAGGCAGGCTTTATTTTTTCCCTCAGAATTTAGTAAATATTATACAGCAGTTTAGCCTTAAGGTTTTCTCTTCCTCCCACTTCACTTCCCTCCTCTCACTCACACAGCACAGAGTGTCCCAAATCCAAATGTGCCACCTTGGAGATGCACTGAAATCTATTTTGGTTATGCCTGGAATCCAGGCATAACCAAGCCTCTATCCAAGTGCCTGATTCCCTGAGGCATCTTTTTGGGGTCTTTGGGGCATAAATACGAAGAAAACAGAATTGCTCATTTAAGCATTAAAAAAAAAAAGTGTTAAATGGCCTTCCTTTAATGCAAACTGCATTAGTTGCAGGAGTTCACATTTTAAGTTTGTGGGTATGTTTATTATAGAAATATTTTTCGGTAGCTTCCATATGATGTGACACAAGGAGTGCTGTCAGAGCTGTCATTTCAATCCTGTCGCTATGTTGTGCATGTTAAAACATAATTGCAAATGGTGCAGGGTATTGCAGCGGTCACAGCTCTGTAAATACAAAATTCCTCCAGTAAAACTTTTAGACATCATTTTGGTTTTAAATATTGAAGTAAATGAGGATGTTTGGATCTGTGTATGTTGTGCATTCTGGCATGTGTGGTTGTAGCCATTGCTGGGGTTTTCTCATGATCCCATTTTTCTCCATGTTATTAAATCTTTTGGTGCATAGTATTTACACATTGTGTTATACCTAAGCTGTGTGTGCTTCCAGAAAGGTTCTGTGTGTTCTGTAACATTCTGAGGCCTTTTAGCAAGCGCGGGTCTAGACACACAGAATTTTGGAAATTTTAATCATTTCGATATAACATGGAGATCTTTTTGTTTGCTTCACTAATAAGTCTGTTTTGGGAACAGAAAAAAGTTCTTGTAATGTAACTGTGAATTAGCTGGAAATAGTGTTTCTGAACACTGAATTCTGATACCTGACAGCACGAGGGAGCTTTTTTTGTCTTGTTATAAAGGGTTAAATTAGCATGAAATTTGCTCTTTGATGGGGTATCCTGTGCTGGTTTTCCCCTCAATAAAGAAGTAATGATCTTCCCTTTTACAGCGAACAACTCTGCGCCTTTTGTTACTGTGGAGAACGGAGCTCATTAGGACAAGGAGACTTAAAACAATTCGGTCCCACTCCTGGGTATGTTATCCCATGGAAAAACCAGCCTTTAAATAAGAGTGAAGCCAGCGACAGCACCGATGGAGCTTGTGAGAGAACTCCAAGGCAAAACTCAGTGCCGCGCAAACAGAGAGGCCAGAAGAAGTAAGTCTTTTCTACAGTAAATATGTAGTATTTCTATATTGCACAGAGTTCTGGAAGGATCTTTCCTGGTTCTGTGCTACAGTAGGCAAATAACTTGTATTTGTGAAAACATGGGTTTATTAATAGTAATACATTTTTGTAAGGAAAAAGCAACACATACAAAAACCTCACCAAAAACAGAACCCCAGAACAACCAAGACGTGAGCAGTATAGCAGTAGCTGTCTCTTCTGCTTTTTAAAAATGGGTTTGTTTCTTCCCCAAGTGAGAATCTTCACTCTGGAAGAACCCAGAAAAGAGACATAGCTACTGTAAAGCACACATGAAGGGTGAAAAAGAATGGACTTTTGACACTTCATGTGTTGTGTAGACTGGACTAATGGGCAGCCTCTGCCTACCTGTTGGAGTTTCTCCCCTTGTCCTCCAGTGCCAGCTCTTGTCCTGGTGCCAGTGCTGTTGAGGGCACACAGCGGTGGTTCCTGCCTGGCAGGAGTGGGATTTGCCAATGTCAGTTCAGGGCTACAGGCCATGGCTATGGGCTGGGCTGAGCAGGGCTGAGGGCGATGAGAGGCTGTGGGTGGTGCGTAGCTGAGGGCGATGAGGGGCTGTGGGTGCTGCGGAGTTGAGGGTGATGAGGGGCTGTGGGTGGTGCAGGGTTGAGGACGATGAGGGGCTGTGGGTGATGCGGGGTTGAGGGCGGTGAGGGGCGGTGGGTGGTGTGGAGCTGAGGACGATGAGGGGCTGTGGGTGATGCGGGGTTGAGGGCGGTGAGGGGCGGTGGGTGGTGTGGAGCTGAGGACGATGAGGGGCTGTGGGTGGTGCAGAGTTGAGGACGATGCGGGGCTGTGGGTGGTGCACGGCTGAGGGTGGTGAGGGGCTGTGGGTGGTGCGGGGCTGAGGGCGATGAGGGGCTGTGGTGGTGCAGAGCTGTGGCCAGTGCAGGGTTGAGAGCAGCGTGGTGATGTGGGGTGGTGATGAGTGTTTGGGGGTGGTGTGGGGCAGAGGGGCAGAGGGCAAGGTGGTGATGTGGGATGGTGGTGTGATACAGCGATGTGGAGCCGCGGGTGGGGTGGCCATGCGGGGTTGAGGGTGGGGTGGTGATCCGAGGCCGCGTGTGGTGTGGAGTGGTGGTGATGTGGGGTTGAAGGTGCTGTGATGATGTGGGGATGTGATTGGGGCCCGCAAGAGGTGTGGAGCGGTGGCAATTTGGGGCGGTGATGTGGGGTAGATGGAGGAGTGAGGATGAGGAGCTGCAGGCAGTGTGGGATGCAGGCCGGGCATGGGGGGATTGGCTCTGGGCAGGGGCCTGGCCAGGGAGGCAAGCAGCCGGCTCTGCCGGACTCCCTGCGTCAGGCGGGTCCATGGCTGTGCTGCTGCTGGAGAAGCTGCTCGGAGCGTTCCACACGCGCTGAGGTTGCTTGGGTGCACAGTGTTTTTGTCATCATGTCAGTGCTGGAAAAGTGCACATAGTGTAATGCCGATACAGAAAAGTGGCTTTTCTTAAAGCTAATAAAAGTAACGCCTTCATCTGAGGCTGTATTCTATAGGTGTATGAAATATTTTTAAAGAAGTCTATGGAAAGTGTTTCTGTGCAGAGTGAGATTGCAAAGTAAATCAAGAATTGGCTTGATCTTGGGAGAAAGTTTTTTATACAGAAAAATGCCTTGTCAGTTGGGATTTAGTTTTTCTTAAAGATCCTTTAAGCTTTGGTATTGCGAGTAGCAGTTTGGTGTTAGAGGAGGCTCCACTGTGATGGGGATGATGCACAGGCATAGGTTCCCCAGAGTAGTTGTGGATGCTCCATCCCTGGAAGTGCTCAAGGGCAGGTTGGATGGGGTTTGGAGCAACCTGGGATAGTGGAAAATGTCCCTGTCCATGGCAGGAAGGTTAGAACTAGATCCTTTCCAACCCCAACCACTTTGTAATTCCAGTGGACATGAATTGTGTTCGGGAAGAAGTTTCGTCAAACAGAGTATAGTGCTTTGTTAAGGAGGTTCTAAAAGATGATAGAGTCAGAATTAATAAGTTTTGGGGTAGACTTCTTAAAAAATGATGCAGGTCATGAAGATACCATGTAATAATGGAAAACTTTTAAGATTTCTTGGGTAGTGCAAGAGAGATGTTACTCTTTTCCCCATTAACCAAGGGTTTTTTTAATGTATTTGTGAACATAATTGCTGAAATAAAGCATGGATGGTTTTAAGGAAAGCAGAGTTACCACAGGTTAAAATTCCAGTGCTTAATGTATCTATTGACAAATGCATACAATTGAGTTATTAATAGCAGGGAGTAATCAAGTTCAAAGAACCTTATTGGAAAATGCAGCACCACCTTTCCTACCAATTGTTGAGGCATCAGTGATCAAGTCTCTTATCAGTAAGCTTAAATGCACACCCTTAGATGTCCAAGATATTCTTTAGCCTGGAGGAAATAAAGGCGGAGTTGTCGTTTCTGTTTTTTTAATGGAATAATCTGAGCTGTATGGATTGTTTTCTGTTGTGATTAGAATTTGGGGAACAAATTAATAAGGTTATAAACTATATATCACTGCATTTTTTAATCTCCCCCCAACCCTTTTCTCCAGTTTACCCCCAACTTTTTTTTTTTTAACATCTGATGGAATTATATAAAGATGTTTATTTCCAAACAGATTATGAAGTCCTGGTCTTTTTTTTTACCTTTCCCCCATAGCTGTAGTATTTTCTATAGGCACCTCAACTCTGAATGCTGTTACCTAATTCTCCATTCCAAGGGTTGGGCTAGTTTTAATATCAAACCTAAAGAAGTGTGCGTGTCTTGAAGAACTGGAAGAGAGCAGTCTTGTTTGCTGAATAACAGCTTTAACTGGAAACAGTTATTGGAAAAAATGTTGGGCTAAAATGTAAGAAAGAAAGACTTAGATTCATGTTGAGTTACATTTTATCATATTAGGAAAAATTTTCATCCACTCTTCCTGAGTTTTGGATCACCTGTGAGTATCTAGCTAATTGAACAAAGAATGTGGTCATTTCTAAGTTTGTTTTTCTGCTTCCTGATACAGATCTCGATCGAGTATAGCATCATGTACAAGTGTAAGCACCCAAACTGCTTCTGACGATCAGGTTGTCAAATTCTGGGATGAACTCAGTTTAGTTGGCTTACCAGATGACATTGATGTTCAAGCCTTATTTGAGCCAACAGGTAAGATCCATTGTGGTCCTTTTTTTCTCAGTACTGTGGCTACAGTATCTATGATACTGAGTGAAGTGACATGAGTGAAGTTTTGCAGCTGTTGGTTTTTTGTGCTGTGGTGGTTGTCAAGTCTTTGATGGTGCTTTCGTAGCTTTTGCCCATGTCAGGTTGTGTTCCTGTAGTCCTCTCTCCAAAAAAGAGAATCCTCAGATTTGTGTTGGTAATCTGCTGTTGAACTGGTGTTCAGGTACCAATGGTGTTCAGGTACCAACTGGTGTTCATGGTACCTTCAGTACCATGATACCGTTTTGGGGAGAAAAGGGAAAAAAAATGAAGCACAGCTTAATATAATTCTCAAAAATCATAATCCTGTGATGTTGCCTGATCTCCTGCTGCAAGTGCAGGGTTATTGGAAACAATGGAATAGAAGATTTAAAAGAGCAGCATCATTGGAGCAATAGAGGGGATAATGCACACACATGTTTCCAGAATCTGCAGGTTTTCTGTCGGAAAACTCTCTGGTTTGTCATCTGCTCTTTCATTTCAATGGAACTTTTCTATTAATTAAGTTATGAATTAAGTTTTTCAGAAGGCATCTGTGTCTAAATGCTTTGATGCCAGCAGTCCATTCACATATTTTGCTCCAAAATGTGGAAATAAACGCCCCTCTTTCATGAGTGTGGAAACTTACTTCAAGGTCTAATTAAAAGAAAAAAATAAAACCCAGTGTTTTTGTTTAGATCGTTATACTATAATATGTGTAGATGGGTGGGTGGGTGTATCAATCTACATTTTTGAAGTCGCTGTTATTTGTAAATGACTCTCCCCAAGCCTGTATAGAGATTTTTGGGATTTTTATTGTAGCTTGGATTATTAAGTTAGCCAATACCTAATTTCAGTGGCTAGTGTAAACCATCATTTCTAATTCCTGTATAAAGCAGTCAGAGAATTCCTTTGGAAGTATGCACTATTTCCATTGTTTTTCCAAGAATTGAGTTAGAAATTTCTTGTGAGAGTTACCTGTTGAATTCTGCAAACTCTGATTATTTTTTTTTGTTAGGTAGGTGTGCCTCTGTAGTGTGTGTTGTATTAACACCATTTTCTCAGTCATTTATATGAGTTTCTGTTGGTGCTGTATTTTGAGCTTTTAAATACTTTGTGTAGACTTCTCAAGCATCATATGAGCACATTCTACACAAGCATACAGATCTGTAGCCAGTCCTTGGGAATAGTGAATTAAGAGTATGAACATAGGGAAGCGTTATCTACAGTGAAATACAAGGTCAGATGGAACTCTGTGTGTGTCACACAAGCACTGAATGTAGAATCAAAGTCAGAGAATCATGTCCCACCCCAGTGCTATGATTACATGATCAGGCACTTGAAAATTATAAACAGATAAAAAGGTGTGTTGTGTATAAAAGAAAATTGCAGTGTTTGTAGTGTCTGATGGTAACTGCAGTCTATTCAATGTATGCTAATATGGGTTTTCAGTGTTGAAACAAGTAAAACAAGGAGGAGGAGATTCCTCTGTTTTTTCTGGCAAGTATTTACTGCTAGAACTGAATTCCATGCTTGGAGGAAGTGCTTGACAGAGCTGTCTAATCCTGGCCCTTTCTCTCTCTCTGGACACACCAGGTCACTGCTGGGCTCATCACCGCTGTGCGGAGTGGTCAGTGGGAGTCTGCCAGACTGAAGAGCAGCTGTCAGTGAACGTGGACAAAGCTGTTGTCTCAGGGAGCACAGAAGTGAGTAAAGCACTTGAATGCTCAAGTCTGTAAGAAAACAGGGTGGGTAGGGTTGAAAAAAAGACAAATGCAATACAGAGTGTGACTAAAAATATCCACGTGTGGATCTCTGAGCTCCCATTTATAATAAGGTTTCCTTGGGCAGATCCTTGTGCTAAAAACATCTGTAGCAATTTATTAAAAAGTTTATTATTTATGGAGTTGCACGGAATATTTCATTAATTAGTTTTGAGATAACTAGAATGTAGGAAGAACCAGACTGACCAAAACAAATTAGAAACATAAGAAAAGCTGAGTTCAGTTAGCAAATACTCTGCTAGGTAGAGGAAATATTTGTTGTACTAGTTTATATTCTGAAATTACATTACTCAAATATAGTAAAAAAATTCTCAATTACTTTCATGCCAGTTTTAAAAAGCAGGTTTGTATAGGAAAACAAGTGTTTGCCATAAAAGTAATGTTGAATCTCTAAACACTCATTGAAATATAGAGATAAATATTTAATCTTTTAAATTGAAATGGTAATGTCTTTGGAAAAGTAGGTGCCTTTGAAAAGGATGTATTTGTTCTGGTGTCATATTCTGGTACCATTTTGAAATAATGGACATGTGTTTCACATTGGTTTTGCCACATTTAGCTGTGGTTTTTTGTCATATTAAATGATGCCCAGTAGGGTTTTTTCATAATTTTATTATTTTTTGTGTTATATCAGCCGTGCTATCAAGAAATCTTTGTAATTTTTGGTGGTTTTCCAATGGTCATGCTTAGGCCTTTTTTCACTTTAGCCTTCCTGTTTTTCATGCATTATAATAGAATGAAAATCTTGGCAGAAGATACCAGTAGATGTTCTCCATTGTGTGGACTAAAAAGATGCTTTACATCACTCTTTCAATACAAGCCATAGAACACAGCTTTCCTTGCACCTTCTTCTTCTGTTCATATTAAGTAAATGCTTTGTTTTGAATAATTTAATTAATTTCTGTGTTTCTGCTTTCAAAATAAAAGACCTTTCAAAATGAATGAACCTGACAGTATTAAGTTCTAGATGAGCTTGAAAATGTTAAAACATTTGTGTGTGTGTGTACGTTTAAAAAACGACAGTAAGAATTGAAAGAATATTCAAAATTGAGTACTTTTTTTTGTTAATCTCACTGCTGAAAAGTTTCTGCCACCTTCTTTTTGGCTTGGAGTCATTTTGTGATCAGCTCACTCCCATCTGTAGTAATTTTTTCTAACAGAAATCCTGGTTGAGCTGTTGAAGTTTGTGTTTGGCTGTATTGAATACCATCCTGTTTTCGTTATTTCAGTTTCATTTCTTTCTGTGCAGTACCTTGCTCCTCCCCTGTGCTCAGGGTGATGGTGCCTCACCTTTATGTCATCAGTACCTTTTAAAGTTTTGCATAGGTGCTTACAATGGAATTATTTAACTGCAATTTTTTTGAAGAATGAACATCTCTGGTGTTGCCATTTCTATTTCAGCCCTGTCTTTTCATGTGCTGCACTGAACCTTCCCTACTGATCTTTTCAAGTTCTGCAAGTAATGTTTAGATCCCCCTGTTTCACCTATTTCATGGCAATGCAGAGAGAGGAAAGGAGTTTGAATCAAGTGCCATTCTGTGTATTTTCTGTTCAGTCTTTGCTGAAGACGTTGAGAAACTTTCTTTGTGTAGTCCAGCAGTCAGCCACAGAAGAATGACGCTGATTTGGTTATTCTCTTTTATCCTTCTTGTGATAACCCCAGGGAGAGCTAAATAAAGGCATAACTGTGATTCTAGAAGAATAGCTAGATGAAATTGGACTTTTTTATCCCACTGTCACACCCACACAGGGATTCGTTTGCATTTTATTTTATTTTTTCGAAAAAAAGGACCAAACTCGTCTGTAGTTCTCTGTTCCTGACTACAGAGAAGCATAGTGATTGTTCAAGGAGTTTCTGTAGACCTGGTTTGGAACCCAAGTAATCCTGTGTTTGCTTGGGTCCAGGCTGTAGTGCTTGGTAATAATATTTCCACTACTTTTTAACTTGTTACTAAGATTAAGAAGGCAGAAAAAAGTATTAGGTCCTGGTTGTCCTGTGTGAAAGTGGAAAAGCTCATCTTTGTGCGAGTTGCTTTTAAAAAGTTTAGAATGAAAGGTTAATTAATTAATTGAATGTATGTGTTTGTGTTTGCAGCATCTTGTGCTTCTTTTCATTTGGGCTTCTTTCTAATGGGATGCTCCTGCATTTTAAAAGAAAAATTCTATTCAGATGTCCTGAAATCTGTCGGCCATGCAATTGCAAATATGTGCTCGGGACATACAGAAAAATAGTTTCAATAAAACCAAGCCGTATGCTGTTTCCTCTGCTAGCCACCAAATTTGCTTTGGGTCTGTTGTTGTTTGCTTGGTAGGGGATTTCTGTCTTCTTGGAAGTCCTTTTGGCATGAGGAGCTGGTTTGTGATGTGGTCTGCAGCACAGACATCTTTCCTTAGCTGGGAATGTACGTTTTCTTTACCTTCTTTTCGTGTAAAACTGCATATTTGAAGTGTAACTAACTTTTGATAGTATAGTCCATTGGTTTAGGTATTTTAATTTTTGGAGAGCACTTCAGGCCTGTTCTTCTCTTGAGGGACTCTTTAATTTGCAAGCTACATTCTTGTTTCTCATTAGCGAGGCTGCCTATTGTTTGCAAATCTGCTTTAACTGGATATGACAGTGTTTCTTATTACTCTGTTTACCAGTTGAGATGTCCATTTGGCTTCGCTGAACTTGTGATTGCATTAGTAAAGCTTGTGTGGACATACTTCACTGACCTGTTCCAAAATATGTATGTTTATCCATTTTGGGTTCTTGTTTGCTGAAGGTTTAAAACACAGCACTACAGAGATCTCAGTATCTGTGAATGTCTCGCAAAATACCCTGCTCAGCATGTCTTTCTTCTTCAGTTCTTTAGATTGTGAAGGCCTGGCAAAGGCACCTGACCAGCTTGTTTCATGTATTTGTGTCTAGACAGAGGCAGGTTCTTTGTCTTGCTTTCAAAGTCTGGGCTTTGCCATTCTTTACTATTCATGACTGCACAGACCTCCATCTGTGAGGTGTTTGAAATCCTGTGTATCGTATTGGTTTGTGACAAGGGACAAGGAAAAGCTGGAATATACAGTTGGGTTTGTGGTGTAGGTGCCTCAGTTCATCTCATTGCTTGTCTTGCTTATCTCAGCAATGCAGAGTCATGGATTTTCTCAGAGCTGCTTTCTAAGTTTAGGAGGTTGTAAAAGAACTGGTGCTGCTCGTGACAAACCTAGTGCCAGAGCTTTTCTCAGGATGACTCCTAAGAATTCACTTAATTGTCCTGGTACAGTGTGTAAGGTAAAGAGCCTGAACACCCAGATGTGTCAGTGCCTTCCCCCACTACTTTAACAGCATTTCATGGGGTTTGGGAGTAATTTTGTTTCAAGGTTTGAAAGAAAACAACTCTTCAAAATAGTAATGGGGGAGAGAAAAGTTCCAGTGATTTGTTTGATCCAAAACTTAACTCAGTTTTCTTATAATTCATAAGTGTTTCGCTCAGTATATAAAGTTCACCATAGTAAAGAAGCTGTCATGTTGTCAGCTTAAGGAAGATAGACTTTTATTGGTGTTTCTACAGATACTTAGTATAAGATGCAAAAATGATATGAACTGTAGACTTAATAAGATAAACTAAGCAAAAGAATGTGATCAAACAGAAATTAGGATTTTTGCCCTGGAAAAAATATAATATATGTGGACAAGTGTAGTTTACAGCTTGTTATTTACATTTTTGGTTTCAGTCTTCAACTCGTGTAGTTCTGCTGCTTTTGGATGTTTGGAAATATGAACTTACTGGCATTATGTAAAACGTAGGGGCCTTTAAGGCTTGCATTTGTCCAGCTTTTAACAAGACTGGTTTCTGAAATAGTGGTTCCTGAAATATTTTCAGGTATTTTTAAATAATGCTTTATAATTTTGATGTGTATTTTGCATGTATTGAATAGGTTGCAGTTTGGTTTTCTACAGTCAGCTGAGGAAACATAAAGTTTGCCAATTGTGTGCCTTACATTGTCTAGCCATAGCTGTTCTGTATGCTACAGTCCCACATGAGGTGGACTGCTTTTTTTCTCCCCAATATGTAAATAGCTAAGTTCAGAAAGTTAGTTTAAGGAAGGAGATAATGTGTTTAAACTACTTTTGAACAAACTGGGCACAGGAAAGGAATGCAAGGGTAACTTCCCCAGCCAGCTTTCTCTCCCGATAAGATGTAGAAAGTAGTTTCCAAGTCTGGGAGAGTTTGTCAAGGACACAAAAGTCAAAGAAAACAGTGTTGGTGGAAACCAAGGAGGCTCCTATGTGCTCCAAGACTGAAAAGGAGAAACATGATAGTAATGAAAAGTCTTGTTTTAAATTCTTTGCTCAAGACTTGATTCTAGCATGGTGCCTACCAAGCTATATCAGAACAAAATAAGTTGAGAGGAAAGATGGGGAACATGTTTATGCATCTTTTAAAACTGTCCATATTTCAAATTTATCTTCATCCCTTAGTCTCAGTGCACCTGTCATTTTTTTGAAAGTTGTCCATGTTTTTAGTGGGGTGTGTGTGTTTTATTTATTCAAGTTCCAAACCAGTTTGTCTAAAATGATCCTTCATTTTGTTATTCCTTGTATGTAAAAGTGAACATCAACATACTAATTTACTGTTAACTTCATACACTGTGGAGGATTGTGCCCATTTAACCACAGCAATTTTTTTCATTTGGTTTTAATTTTGCTGAGAAAAACTGCGTGAGAAGTGGCTGAGATGACAGAAATCCTGAATGTCAGGATGGTGTTGGCTTTGTGTATGTCTCAGCCAAGCTGAACAGAGCATGGAGTGATGTGGGGTTTTTCTAGATAGAGTGCAGGATTTGCAGTTCTTTGATGCTTTAAAATCTCCCTTCTTCCTTTTTCATTATTGGAAGAACTACTAATTCTTAAATCCAGAGAAAAATCCACGAAGAGAAGGTAATCTATCATAATTTATATTATTTCTAGGCAGAGTCCTCTGCATTTTCCCATTTTCCAAGGATGAGTTTTGTAACATGAAACTAAATGAGCAGCTCTGGTATTCAGAAGTTCCTTTCCCAACTCTTGAGTTTTTTATGGTGGTTTTGCACACACCAGGCACTTGACTTCTCATTTCCCTTCACTACAATTTGGGAGGGACTACCTGGATGCTCTTGGGAGTGGCTTCTGATTTTATCTTACGGAGTTTTTTTTCCTGTAGTTGCTTTTGTCCTGCAACTGAGGAAGTACTGCAGGAAGTTTTCTTCTGAAATAACAGCTCTGCTTTTTTTATGGGTTGCTGTCTCTTAGAGAACTCCAGCACAGAAAGTTCTAGAGAAAGAAAGATTAGAGAAATGGGGACATATGTCTCACCAAGAAGACACCGCCATGTGCTTTAGGTCAGTTTGGTAGTTTTATTCAGTTCCTGGCATGTTTTAGGCATACTATAACAGTTCAGCAGTGGGGGACATGGGCTACTTCAGTTTTCCATGAATTTCCCTTTTGTTATTTTGGAATTTCTCTAGAGATCTGTAGCCATTTCCTTGCTCATGATGACAGGCATTGTTTTTAAAGGACCTTACTGACTGAGTGTACAACTCTAGAGATGGTTTAACGGTGTGGATTATCTTCCATGATTTACTCTGTTCCATAATGGTTTGGGTTTTGGTCACTTAAAGCCAGATCCTTGTTGTCTTGAAGAATGTGAATTTTTCTTACAGCTTGTAAATGACATCAGAAAGTCCATGTCAGTTGTTTTATAGCTGTATTTCCCAAGTTCTGCAAAACAGCTGTGGTATCTTAGAATTATTGTAGTTGGCTCTGATTTATACCTTTAATTCTTGTGGAACACCTTTTGTATGCCATAAATTATGCCAAGACAGCTTTGGTAAATCTGTTCAGGGTAAGAAGCTGCCATGGGACCTCTTCATGTACTTTCAGATTTTTTGGAGGTCCAGCAATTTGAAAGCAGATATTTGCCTGCTTAGGAAGATCTACAATTTAATTCTGATTAGCATTGTCAAGTGAGCAGTGATTAAAGTATTCTTTAATTTGAACCAGAATAAGCTTTACCATAACACAGCATTGTTCATTTGAGGTCACAGAATCACTGAATGAT
>VZTN01004750.1:110228-262036 GCA_013400515.1 Erpornis zantholeuca | reverse complement strand
ACAAAATGCTGCTGCTCGTGTCACCATTTTCCAGTTTGGCCATCTGTTTCCAGTAAAGCCAGTAGGATTTGTGACATTCAGCTGAGCTGAACGAGGCAGAATTAACCTTTTTGTTTAGCTGGTTTTTGTGCAATTACAGTTGTAGCAAGGAGGCACGAGTTCTTCTCTTACTGGAAATCTTCAGTGTGGTTTCTGCCACTCTTATTTCATGGAGGATGTTCTCCCATAGAGCTAAAATACAGGAGAGGTGATAAAGTTTTCTTAGGTTTTCTGTTAGTTCACCTAGTTCTTCCTTTTCCACTGTATTTGTACAGCAATGTCATATTTTAGCCAATGGTATTAGTAAATAAAGGGAATTTTAAAATTAAATTTTAAAGATGGCACAGCTTTTGCTTTTAAAAATGAGTTCTTTTTCTGTCTGAAAAAGCAGATTAAAAAAAAAAGTCAAAGGGGCCAAGTAGAAAGAGGAGTGGACAGTTTTAAATGGTGGAAGTCGCAGTAATAGCGAAGTAGCAGAAGTGGGATGGGCTCAGAGATTTCTTGCATGGACAAGTGCACAAGGAACTTGCTGAAGCGAACAGCTGCTTACCAGTGAAGGACTTTCTGAGCAGGAAAATAGTCTGCTGGCTCTGCTTTAGTTTATTTCCTTGAATGTACTATGAATAAGTAATGAACTATCTCTCTGGCTTTCTGACACCTTGTAAAGTTGGGGATTTTTTTTCCTGTAGAGCAAGAATGTAAAATTATTTGATCCATCAACAAAACAGTGTTTGTCTTGCTTTGACAGCTTACCATTTTCCAATACCTGCCCTTTGGATCCTCGGATTCAGCTTCCACCCCCTTCACATAACACCTTCCTTTGTGCTCATACTAATGAAACTGGAGACGCCAGACTGTGCCTGGCTCTGATACTGTCCTCATATGGACATGCATCTCATGGGCAGTATGATTTATTCCTTCATTCCATCTCCTCTTGTCATGATTTGCAATAGTAAAGTAGTATTTGTTACTGATTTTATTTAGCAGAGCTTTTAATATTTTTGTTTAATTTAATACTCTTCTGCTGTTCTGCTGGGGTCATAGCATGGGGCCTGGCTTCAGAGGAGTGTTGGCTTCTAGTGCTGGAAAAGTAACTCTTCTCACCAATATCTCCTGCCAAAAACTCCCTTTGGGCATTAGTTTCTTCAGACTGCTTTATCTCTCTTAGAAATTCAGCAAATGTTGATACTCTGTGCTTTTTATTTGCTTCAGATGATATATACCACATTGTTTTCAAAGTGTGTGTTTCACTTATCTGCCAAATGCTTTTCATTGCCAGTGTAGTTTAGCAGATGGGTTTGAAGGGTTCAGTTACATGTAATTTGGGCTTCCATTTTTCTTCCAGCATCTTTATGTGGTTCCTTAAATCAACATCAACATTTTTCAAGGTTTTTTAGTAATCCTGTAGTTTGCTCATTTCTAATAATTTCATCATTTAGTCATAGAGCCTTTGGGAAGAGTTACATTCTGATTTTATATTTGGTATGTACCATGGTTGATTGGTGGTTTTGAAAAACAGATGTGGTATTTAAAAATGCCGTTTATATTGCTATTTATTCCATTATTCCCAGCTTTTAATAAATGTTGGATTATTTCAGTGCTTACAGTTCTTTCATAATTTTCTTTTCCCGATTATATAGTTATTGTCAGTGATGGGATCCAACAAAGTCTTGTTGAATACTTTTTTGAGGGATATGTTTTGGACCTTAGCTCCTCCCAAGTTCCCCTTCCTGTTTTTTTTTTTTTTTTTTTTTGTACTGAGTAAAATCTTTGAGAAAAGCGTGGCCTGTAAGAGTTGGGTCTTAGCTGAACCTGGTTCATCTCCATAGGTTTTTGGAACATCGAGGACAGAATAGGGCAGTGGTTGTGCAGCTGCAGTTCTTGAAGTTGGAGGCTTTGGGGACTGTAATTTCATGCTCTTACCTCTAAGTTCAGGATTTACCCTGTGCAGCATCCTGAGCAGATGTTCACTGAAGGTTCCGTTTCCTAAAAGGAGTTTTTTGCAGTACTTTGGTTGTGCTGGCAGTCCTTAAAAGTAATTACTGTTGCTGCTGCCTTCACCTGCTTCAGGAGCTCCATGTTATTATTTACTGATCTTGTCCCCCCTCCTCTCCTCTGCATTTCAGCTGGTAAAGTAACAGGATACACCTTTCCCATACTGTTAGCAGGTGTTAGACATGGGTAGAGGTGAGGTGTCCTGCAGATCAGAGGATTAGACTGGGCATTGTAGCCCACAAACTTGGCAGTAGTTCTCCTTGGTGACCTCCTTTAATTTCTGTGCCAGAGCATTTTTATCTTTTTACACGGCAGTTCTGTTTAGCATATGCTAATATTTTTTCTGTCTCTTGTCCATGCGTTATGGTGCAGGCAGATATTTTTCTGAAGATGTTCATTTCATCTGGTTTTAAAGAATATCAGTGTAGCTGTTGACACAGGCAGCTTTGTGATTTGTATTTTCATATGGGCTGGTTTTGATATCTGTGGACTTGTAGTAGCACTATTTCATGCCTAATTTCATGCCAGGTTTCAAAACAGAGAATTATGGTAATAAATATTGTCTTTATTCTAAGGATTAAGCAGATGCAGTACATAACTTCTCTTTGATTTGGTTTATGTTCATATTTGGATGTTACTCGACACTTCAGCTAGTAATCAAACATGCCAGTGTTAGTATTATATTTTTATTGTGAAAAGTGAGAGTCCCTGAGCTCAGTTGTTGCTGTATATTATGTATGCCTTCCTGTGAGCCACTGACCTGTTTTTTCTTAAGTTTACTCAAAATCTTATGGTGCTATGCCTTAAAAAGTATTGTTGCCTTGGTGAAAAAGTGCAAAAGCATGTTACAGTGCTTCAGGGACTGTAATGAATCTGAGAAAGAAAAAAGACTGATTAACTGAATCAGAAAGGTGTGGGTGATTTTTTACAAGCAGAATGATAGACTCTGCTCCTTCTTGACTCGAGAACTGGAGGATCATTGCATACTTCTTTCTGAGAATTATTTCTCTGGTATCTAATAATAATCGTTCTTATTTATGACTTCTCAAAGTTTGGTGGTGATACTTGTGTAGTCTTGAAAGGCAAGATGAGAAGAAAGTGCAAGGTTATGTAATGCATTATTGTCCCAGAGAGAATTGTATAATGCCAGTAAGATTTTTGGGAGAACATCGTATTTGATTTCCATTTGCATTTCTGATTACAGTGTCTGTGGTTTTACATTACAGCTTACAGAGCCATGTGGTTTTTAGTCTTAACCTATTGGCAGCATGGTGTCATCTGCCTTTATTTTCAGAATGTCTCCAAGCCTCATTACTGAAGGCATAGCTCAAGTTAGATAACATAGAACAAAAGTGACAAGAAAGGTCTTAATCATCAGAGAGTGTTTAGAGTAGGTTTCATTAAACATTTTAAGTAAGGATTTGGGAGTGCCACTGAAAGACACCACCCACTAGTTTCCTTCTCAGCATTCACTACTTCCTACTGGCCAGGGTGTTTGTCTGCTAAATGAAGGAGGGGAACAGACCTGGCTAAAAAAATTAGAAGAAAAAGCAATTTTTTAATGACTTGTTATGTTTGTTTTTCAGCGATGTGCATTTTGTAAGCACCTTGGAGCCACTATCAAATGCTGTGAAGAGAAATGTACCCAGATGTACCATTACCCCTGTGCTGCTGGAGCAGGCACATTTCAGGATTTCAGTAACTTGTCCCTCCTTTGTCCAGACCACATTGATCAGGCTCCTGAAAGATGTAAGTACACAGTGTTCATATGACAGAATTGGTACCAGGTTTTATGAAAACTGCTCTGTCATAGGATCAGCTTAAGACTGCATTTGTTTAGATGCACTTTCACTGTTCATGTACCCAAGAATTCATGTGTGTTGAGGGATAGGAAAGATGTGGGTTCATACTCCTCTGTTTTTAAAGACCAATAGT
Source organism: Erpornis zantholeuca (assembly GCA_013400515.1). Classification (NCBI taxonomy): domain Eukaryota; kingdom Metazoa; phylum Chordata; class Aves; order Passeriformes; family Timaliidae; genus Erpornis; species Erpornis zantholeuca. The sequence goes on along the minus strand of VZTN01004750.1, from coordinate 258,067 downwards.
GCTGCACAGCGAAGTATTTTTCTTTTAATGATAGAACATGGAAGAGGTTTACTGGTAAGGCTTGTCTTCTGTCAGGCTTTGGTTCAAATTGGTAGACTTGCTTGTCCTAACTCAAGTTAAAGCAACCTTCTTGCAAACACTTCAGCTAAATAATAGATTTAGACCTCTTAGGGGCTTTATTTTTCACTTGTTCCACAGAGTAAGTTCCAAAGCTCTCAGCTTTATCTCGAGGAGAATAAAACTGTTTCTTTTTGTAAGACTTCATTAAGGTTTAAAATGAATGTACTTCTGTTATGAGAAGATTAGTTGAGAAAACTGAATTAAAGTAGTAGCTGTTAAATATATTAATTAAATTTGAATTTCATAAGAATGATCAAATTTTGTGTGCATAAGAACTACTTAGTAATTTTTTTGGTTCATTGAATTTTTCATAATTTTGAACAAAATAATAATTGGAAAAATTATTTCTTTATAGCAAAGGAAGAAGCAAATTGTGCAGTGTGCGACAGCCCTGGAGACCTCTTAGATCAACTTTTCTGTACTACCTGTGGCCAGCACTACCATGGGATGTGTCTGGATATTCAAGTTACACCTTTAAAAAGAGCAGGTTGGCAGTGTCCTGATTGCAAAGTGTGCCAGAACTGCAAGTAAGTGAGACTTACAGGACATGGAGGAGGATGGTGTGAGATTTATGTGCTCTAATTTTCAAATGCCTATTTTATTAAGTGTTTGGGTTTTTTTTCCAAAAAGTGCAGGTCATTTCCCCATCCCTGTCTGTTATGATACTGTACTAAGTAGCTGAGCAAATCCTTTTGTTGGAAACTTTGTTGTAAAAGCTGAGGTGGAAGTCCTCTTTGTTTTACCCACAGAGTTACCATTGGCAGGTTCTGGAGAGCAGCAAAACATTCTGATTTTTTCCTCCTTTTACACAGCAGAATTTTTCTCAAATTTACCTAATAAACAAATAATTTTAATGTAGTGCTTCCCCAGTCTGGAACCCGTTCTTTTACTCAGCTGACAGTTCAGGTGTGCCTGTACACTGGGCAGGATTTCTGCCTTAGGCCGTCTCCCCTTTCCTAATGTCTTTCAGAGGCAGATAAAGAGACATGAAAAACAAAACCATGGCTTAGTTGAGCAAAGAAACAAAGTGAAGGGAGTGGCTGTGATGGAGTAGTTGCACCAGACAAAGACAGAGACAATGAAACTTAATTGCTGTGGCATTGTAAGGATTCACTTAGAAAATTCTGACTGCTTGTCAGCTTGTTCTCTTATAACTTTATCTGATGGGCACTGCAGGGTTCTTTCCCTTGCTTGGTTTGTTTTTTGGTTTTTTTTTTGAAGGACTTACTGAAAAAGAAACGAGTTTTGTTCAGCTTTGGTCAGATCAGCTAGGACAGTATGAAGGAAAAAAACCCACTTTTACTACTGCCTCCTGTATCTGACCAGTCGGGACTTTCCTGTTTTCCAAGCAGAACACTCTATATTTGCTAGCATTCACTCAACCCACTTCAAAGAAAGAGTGTTCCTTGCTCATGCACAGCAGATAGCACATCTCAGCAATGGAGCTAGAACAGAGAAGCATGTTCTAAAAAGTATCCCTGAAAGTATTGTACTGGGTAATTACAGCATCTGCAAACAAATCTCCTGTGTCGTGGAAAGGTAGAGAAAATGTGATGTGTTCACTCCCAGTCCGTGGGACCTTGTGAGATACATCCATCCAGGAGTTCTGAGGGAACCGGTGGATGAAGTGGCTAAGCCACTATCCATCAAATCTGAGAAGCTGTGGCAGTCTGGTGAAGTTCCCACTGTCTGGAAAAGGAGAAACACAGACCCCATTTTTACAAAGGGAAATAAGGAAGAGCTGGGGAAGCACAGGCCAGTCAGTCTCACCTCTGTGCCTGGCAAGGTCATGGAGCAGATCCTCCTGGGAGCTGTGCTGAGACACATGGGACATAAGGAGGTGATGGTGACAGACACCACGACTTCACTGAGGGCAAACAGTGCCTGAAACATCTGATGCCTGCTGTGATGGGGTAACAGAGTTTGTGGAGGAAGAACAACTGATGTCAGCTGCCTGGAGTTGTGCAAAGTGTTCAACACTGTCCAACACAGTATCCTTGTCTCTAAACTGGAGAGAAATGGATTTGACAGATGGAGCCCTGTGGATTGGGAATTGGCACTCAAAGAGTTGGGGTCAGTGGCTCGATGTCCAAGTGGAGAGCAGTGATGAGTGTTGTTCTTCAGGGGTGGGGACTGGGAGATGCTGTTAAACATCTTTGTTATGACACGGACAGTGGGACTGAGGGCACCCTCAGCAGGTTTGCCAGTGACACCATGCAGAGGGACCTGGGCAGGCTGGAGAGGTGGGGCTGTGTGAACCTCAGGAACTTCCAACACAGCCAGGTGCAACATCCTGCACTTGGATTGGGGCGATCCCAAGCAGAAGTACAGGCTGGGCAGAGAGGCCCTCAGAACAGGTTGACCAGAGAAGCTGTGGATGCTTCACCTAGGAAGTGTTCAAGGCCAGGCTGGATGGGCTTTGAGCAACCTGGTCTAGTGGGAGGGGTCCCTGCCCATGTAACTGGATGGTCTTTAAGGTCTCTTCCAACCCAAACCATTCTTTGATTCAATAATCACTTAATGCAGTATGGCAGTTTTTTGCCATTATTGGAAGAACAACGTTTTAAGCATATCTTCATGCAAAGAGAGGGGTTTTTAAAATACCAGGTCTTAGTTAATGAGGTAATATCTAGCATGTATAATGCCATATACTGCAAGGCTTTATCTAGGCAAGTCTTGTTGCATGTTTACTTACTGAATTAATTTATTGAAACCGAGGCAGAACACAACGCCTTTAGATACTACCAAACTATTTGTCTTATTCTCAGCAAATTTATTTTGCCACTGGAATCTGTGGTGGAGCTCTGTAATACATCATTGTGGAAAAATTGAAATCTCTTCCTTTAATGTTTGTTTTGCTCCTGCAGTCATATTGTCTGCAATGTAGGAGCTCCGATAGTCAGACTTGATGGCTCCTTTATTCCTTTGGAAAAATTACAGTCAGACTGCAGAAACAAGTACAATTGGATGTTTTCTTCAGAAAAATAAAACCTACATCACAGATTTTGAACTGATTTCAGTACAGAAAGGCCATTAAATCTGTCTACACGTGTGTAAGTGACAGTGGGCCAGTACCTAGAATTTGGAATGGTTGCATAGGCTCAGCTCTTTGTGAATAAACATAATTAAATAAACAGCACTCATATTTAAAAATTCATTCTCTGGACATATTTGTAAGTATTATTTGTATATTTTTATGTACACACCTGGGTCTTCCTGTTTCGACTTTTCATGAAACAGATATTTTGTTGCTGCTTCTTTAAGTCATTTTTGATCACTTGTTACTTTTCTTAGACACTCTGGGGAAGACAACAAGATGCTGGTGTGCGATACATGTGACAAAGGCTACCACACTTTCTGTCTACAACCAGTTATGGATGCCGTACCAACAAATGGTTGGAAATGTAAAGTAAGTGGGAAGGTTTCAGAGTAATTCCTGGTCACTATAAGGGCTCCAGCTTTGTTATCCACATTGTGCTGTTCCAGGTGTATTGTGGATTGTTGTTGCCGTGTAACATAATTTGTAATTTCTGAAGGAATCCCACTTGGATGTAAATCCTGTGGCTCTACAGCTGCTCCATGGGGGGAACTGTCAGTGCTGTGGCTGAAGCAGCCTGTGTAGGACAGTAAATCAGCCTCCATAGGGAAAAGAGAAGTGTAGGATCCAGGTGGAGTGGATAACCTTCAGTTAATAACAGCTGCTCTCATGATACAATGGGAACAAAAATGTAAAGTCAAAGCTGTATAGTAGTATATGTAGTCTGTACTTGAAGTCTCTTTACATTCACCTTGTCCTTGCTTACCAAAACAGTTCTGCAGCTCGTGGGTTCCTTTGAATTTTAGGAGAGCAGGATGAATTTGTTGTTTTATCAGTAACTTTGTAAGTAATTCCAGCATAATGAGGGAAGTCCCTATATATGAGATGTATGTAACGTTACATCAGTTTGTGGCAGTCATAAAATAACTGGGATTAGCAATAAAAAAGTTTGGTTTCATAAGAAATATTCCTTTCAAGTCAGGGAGTAGTGTCAGGAAACTTCTTGCTATTGTGCAGGTTATTAATGCTCTGCTATCAGATCTTGGATAACTTCTTGTGTTATCAAGGACAAAAGCTGTTAAATTTAATTCAAAACAGGAAAATGTCAGTTAATGGCAGTTCTGTCACATTGTGAAACATCATAATTAACTACTAAATTCTTGTGATCTCTAGAACTGTAGAGTATGTGCTGAGTGTGGCACACGAACAAGTTGTCAGTGGCACCATAATTGTTTGGTATGTGACAGTTGTTACCAACAGCAAGACAACTTATCTTGTCCTTTCTGTGAAAAACTGTGCCTCCAAGACTTCCAGAAAGATATGTTGCATTGTCACATGTGCAAAAGGTAAGAATCCAAATTTTTGTTGAATTGTACTAAAATGAATAAAGCTTATGATGAGCTGTGTGTCGCTGATGTGTTTCTGGGAAGGATTTACACTGTGTTTGATGTACAGTGCCACAGGATCTCGTGCAGCTCCTTGATCCTTCATCCCTAAATACAATGAACAATAGCATGTAGCTTTATTTTAATCTTAGCAAATAAATCTTAATTGGCAGTTACCTGACGATACCTGGCAGTTACTTGCTGCAAGCTGCTGTTGCTTCTTGCATTGTACCTATTTTGTGAGGAAGCAGGCTAGAAAAGTCATTGTCCTAAAGTATGAAGACTGTTGTTTGCAGTGATCTGGGTTTGTTTTTTTTTTCATTTTCAAGTTTATATCTTCTGTTTAATTTTATGTGTTTTTCTATTCCAGTAATTTTAAAAAAAACCCAGACTGTTTGGAATATTTTAAGAATGTAAGCTATGTTTCATATTCAATGGTATTGCATCTCACTGTGCAACATTATGATGGTGCTCTACATCTTGTAGAGTCGACTTGGCTTTAGGGTCAATTTAAGTCTTCATGTTTAAGTTTGTTCAGTGCTTGACATGCTGACATATCATGCTTATTCCTATAAAATTCTCCATGATCGAGCATTGGTTGAAAATCTTTATTTCCCCATAGGAATGGGAAACAGTGCTGTTTTTAAATGGATTTTTACTATGATGCTTTATACTTTCATTACTAAAATCATAGTCACAATAAATTAAATCACAATAAATTAATCTCCCCAGATGGATTCACATAGAATGTGACAGATCTCCAGGTAGTGAATTGGAGTCTCAATTGAAAGACTACATCTGCACTCTTTGTAGACAAGGAGAAGGGGATCAGACTCAGTCGTGTGATGTCATGAACACTTCTGAACTCATTCCTGAACCTGACAGTGTAACAGGTAATCAAATTTCACATTTTGGAAATGCTAACATCAAATATAACATCTGAAGCTCTCTCACCAAGTCTTCTGTGATCCAGCCACTCAGATTCTACTCTGTTAAGTTAATTCCTTCCTTATCTAACAGCAGCTGCTCAAGCAGTCCATGGATGAGCTGGCTTCTCTTTCTGGTTTCAGGGTCTTGGATACAGACATGGGCTAGTGAGCACCTTAATTGTGGCTGTCAGCCTTCCAGCTCCAGCCTCTCAGCCTGTAGCTGTAAACTTCTCTAATTTTTGTTGGATGTGGTGGAGTTCATAAATGTATTCATTTGACAGCCTGGCTGTTTCACTGATTTGTGCCTGGTAGATGTTCTGAGAGATCCAGTTCTCCTGTTTCTCTGTTGCTGCTGGGCAGTCTCACAGTACTCATTCTCCTCACTGTATCCAGGAAGGATAAAGCAGTGGGAGCTGGACTGTGTTCGAGGGATAGGTATATATTTAACTAGACAGCTTTTAATAGGTGTCCTTTTTCAAAGCAGTATATGATCAGTCATCTTGTTTTTGAGAGATTCTTGTCTAAGTGGACAAACCAACCAGAAGGCGGAAAGAGAGGTGGAAAAGTGTAAATTTTGGAAAAATCAGTAATAGTAAGGAAGCACAGAGAGAATATGGATCTGCTGATCTGAGTCCAGTGGGTCATCCACAGGAGCTGTTTAATAAACTCATGCCTAAATGCCTTTGTGTATTTCCCACCACATACTCTGTTGGGCAGCACCTACACTGATCCAGGCTGAATTTCCGTGGAGAAGTACAGCTGTGGTTAAATTCAGAAGCAAGGTAAAATGTAATAGACTACCTGCACAGACACTGTGATGTGCATTTTTTGGACTTAAGCAGTAGTGCCTGTGCACTGATCTTTTGTTATCCATAACTGTCTATGGATTTGAAAGCCTGGTAAATTATGGCAGGAAAGGGGAAGTGTTGTACTACAACAAAACTCTAATAGTTTGTGTTCAAAGTGTTGTTTTGTATAAACGAGTCATCCCCTTTGATGTTAGCTTGGACATTAGCTTTTGTGAGCAGTAAAGACATGATGGAAAAGATGCTCCTGGAGGAAGAGCAGTGACAGGAGATAAATGTCAGCATTTTGAAGATGTCTGAAACTAAATATACGCTGGGATGACTCCCAGTGTCCTACAAAAACCCCTTTTGAATAAGAAGCAGGTTTATCTGGAAGGCTAAAGCTTTACGTAATGCCTCTGTTAGGATTTCTAGCTAGTAGAAGCATTGACAAGCATGCTCCTTTCCCCAAGGAAGAACAGGACTGTCATCACAGCTGCTAGGAGTAATCTGGAGCTATTACATTAGTACAGTCATGCAGTGTTTTATACCCAGGAGAGCACTTTTGTACTGTAAAATCAGATTTGGAGCCAATCTAAATGATCATTTCCTCGAAGTTAAAATATTGCTTTAAAGTTGGCAGAGTCTGAGAGCAGCTTTTAGGGGTACTAAAAGTAGTATCATTTAATAGTTGCTGGCTTTTTGAACTCAAAAGAGACTTTCTCAATGCAGAAAGCTATATTTGTTTCACTTTCTTTGTGCTAACATCCAGGGAGGATCAGTTCCCTTCAAGTTAGTGCTTGCTATGTACTTTGTTTTCCATACTTCATCTAGTGCATTTTAATGAATTTCTTTAACTGAAAGAGATTTTACCCAAGGGGTAGAAAAAGTATTTCCTGTTTCTGTGCTCTATAATGATCCTGTCAGCCAAAAAAGTATTCAGTAGTGCCTTTTCCACACAAAGATGAAGATACCCTAGTTTTAAAGTGGCAAAATTCAGTTTTCATGTTGTTGAACAGGTAAGGTGAAAATCAGTGTCCAAGTGCTGATAATTAGATGGAACTTTGTATCTATGCCGTAATCCAAAATCTGAGGCCTTCATGCTGCCAGTTCTGTTGAATTTTACAGACTTGGAATTTAAGAAAATTCTTTCTTGTATTGCTCAGGCTGTGCAAAAGTCTGTGAGTGTTGTGTATATTTTTACTTTTAGGTGCATGTAGTTGCCTTACAGACATGTTTTACCATATGAAAGGTATAAAACAGCTTCAGTGTTAATGAGTAAAAGATTCTTAATTTTTAAGGAGTATTGTGTACTCTCTTTAACCTTCTCATTGACCTGACTTGTCCTACATCCTATCATCATTAAATACCAGTCTCTTTTGCCAAAAGGTCAAACAGTGACAGCAGTTGCTGATGCCAAAGTAATAGAATAAACACAGCAATTTTAATAACTGCTTTGCTTCTCCCTAAGCTTGTACAAATGAAATGGAGATGGAAAGTGGTGGAGAGGATATGGCATTTCAGGAACAACCCATTACTGGTGATTGCCCTGATGAGGAGTCAGCTGTTGGGTGTGTCACAGAAGGTAAGAAAGAGTTTTGCACTCTGAGAAGATGCCAGCTCAGAACCCTTCAGAACTGGAATCTTCTTTTGGTCAGTAAGGTTTGCAGTGCTTTATAAATGCAATAGGAAAAAGCACCTAGAAAGCAGGAGGAGACATACTGCAACAGTTCTAGCTGAGCTCTCAGGCAAGACTATTAACTTCTTTGCTGAAGGAGTGTTTTATTGAAGGCAAAGAGAGTCTTCAGAATATTTGTGTTGCTTTACTTTTTTGTTTGTTTGTTTGTTTTACTTTGTAGTTGGGACTGGTTTTCCCCAAGCTGGAAAAGTAATTGAATGCTTTGTACACTGGAAGTTTGTAGTAAAACCCAGTGATTTGTTGCTATTCAAATGCAGTCACTCACACTTTTTATGTGGTTGTAACTCCACAGGTATCCTTGGTAAAGGATTTTGTGGGGTTTCTTTTCCTCTGTAAGTAAAAGATATTCTAAAAGGGTTGCAGTAGCTGATAATTTCTGGTTTGGGAGAAACTGCATCTTACCAAACACATAGGGAGGAGCAGCTAAAGAAGGTTCAACTCCTCTACAAGGGTAAAGAACCTGGCAGTATGTCCCATTCAGTCCCAGATGGTGTTGGAGGATGGTTGCTATAAGGGGAGACAAGAAACTTGCATTTAAAGACAAAGTAAAAAAAAAAACAGCTTTTCAAATTAGCTGTGATCACTCAGTTATGCGTCACAGCCTGTGGGTAGAAGGGCCATGATTTAATGACTGAAGAAATAATAATATGCTGGCTCATAATAAAATGCTGGCTGTGAACTTAGTGGCTGAGGAAGTTGTACAGTGTGAATTTGAGAAGAATGCAAGTGTAAGAGAAAGTAAGTGGCCTGTAACAGAATCAGGGCCTATCAAAGAAAGGTGTGAGTAGCCAAATTCAGAACGAAGAATATGGTTCTTTATGGAGTGGAACTGTTGCCTTAGGTTTTAACTTTTATATTTTTCAAATCATGTACTGCTAGTGTAACTCTGAAGTTTTCTGTCACTTGTTAAGTGCTGTTCTCTATACTAAGATAGACATAACAAAACCTCTAACTTGCTCTTCAAGGACACCCAGAAATAAGAACTGTAAACCATCATCTTAGGGAGAAGGGAGGCAAGCTGGAGGAAATCACATCATTGGCTGGGTTCTAGGTGATGAATTTATGTTGATATAAAAGTGTGAAGAACTCGTGAGCTGTCATTGTCCATTTTGAGATCCACGGAGGCAGGAGCCTCTGGAGCCCAAAGTGTGCACCTGAAGGCCTTTCAAATAAATACCACCTTTCTTCCTTTATTCCTGTCTAGTCTCTGTTTCTAGGTAGCCATTTAAGGCATCAGAACGAGACCTCTGGAACTCCTTGATGAAGAAAGTTATGCATGAAAGGTGCTTGATTTGGTTCGAGGGAAGGCTAGACAAATATTTTTGAAAGAAATTCATAATACATTAGTAAATTGAATTAAACCAGCAGCAGCTGTTTTCATTTCAGCTGATTTCCTAAAGTCTGAAAGAGTTTTAGGAGGAAAATGGTTTTTATTTGCACTTGTCCTTTTAGCTTTTTGGAAGTGTTGGGACAGTAGGTTAAGATACATTAATTTATGATAGCATGCATCTTCAATACACAGAAATTAAAAAGAAGAAACTGCTTTTTGGCTGCCTACCTGGAAATGTGTGTTCTGTCCCTCAAAAATTAATCTTGGGTCTACTTTCTTGTAATTTACTCTGCTGTGTTTTCAGGGAGGAAAAAAAATTAACTAAAAATACAGACGACTGTAAAAATAGGTACAAAGACAGATATTTATGGAGTATATTTTAAGCTACATATTAAATTCACTGAAGTAAAGTGATATGTGCTTGGCCTGCATGATGTGTACCAAGTATACTTGTTGACCAGTACACCAGAAGTTTTTTCTTTTTCACAGTGAGCCTCTAATATGGTTGTACTTAATTACAGACATACCACCAGAAGAAAAGACCACACAGCTGGAAGCAGAAGTCTCTGTTGAAATCAGTTCAGCTGTAATGGAAATGTCTCCTAAAATGACATCAGCATCTGGTGACAGTCAGACTGAAAAAATGATGGAAGTGGTGGAAGGTGTTCAAGCTGTAGCACAGCAGGAGTTGGACAAACAAGCTGAAGAGACACAGCTGCCTCAAGGTACTGTGGAGGTATCAGAAGTGTCCACAGCAGACTCTCGGTCTCTGTCTTCAGTACCTGAGACCATGACTGTGACACCAGAAATGCTGGAGACTGAAAGAAAAGGAGATATCTCTGTCCCTGTAGAACAACAATTGGAAGTAATAAAAGTGCAGAAAGATGTAGAAAAGGAAGAAACCCATGAGAAGTCAGAAGCACCAGCTTTTCTAGAAGTAGAAACTACTGCTTCAAATGGAGGTGTTGCAAATAGTTCACCAGTTGGAGACAAACCCATAAAACCACCAGCTGAGACTTGCCCCTCACTTCCCCCATCACTTAATCTAAACAAGACAAACGTGTCTTCCTCGCCCGATGTGTCTCTAGACTTGCATTCTGCACGAGATGTGCAGCACAGTCAGCCCCCAGTGCTGCCTCCAGCTGCTGGGAGCGCTCTCCCAACCACCTACATATCAGTCACTCCAAAAATCGGCATGGGAAAACCAGCCATCACCAAACGCAAGTTCTCCCCTGGAAGACCCAGGTCCAGACAGGTAAGCACGTGCAGTGTTTCATTATATGTTTATTAAATTTCACTATAACTCATCAAATTCATCTATTTCCTAAAAATGCATTTATTCTCCTAAGTGAGCATGTAGTTTATTTCTTCAAGGAATTAATGTCATGGTAAATAATTAAGAAGTCAGCCATCATAAAGCTTCTCTGGTGAGAATTTAGGTTTCTTTTGGCTCATGATTAGAGCAAACTAGGAGAAAATTTGTTGTATGTTTCATACAATATGCTAGAAATGCAGATATACATAATGCTGTGCTTTTAAAGTTCTAATATTTTTCATAAATGCATTTATTTTGGTAGTTTCAAAATGTGTTAAAGCTTCTTAAACTGGCTTTAGAGAAGAACCTTCTGCAACTCTGTGTCCATTGCTCTGCCAGATATTTTCTTGATCGACATTTCTAATGGTGTGGTAAATAATTTTGTGGTTTTCTTACATTAGGGAATACCATGCAAGAACTGTCTTGTACAAATTGTTGTGGTTTGACTAGGATTAAATTTGATAAGTGAAAAGAATCCTCAAGTCTGACACTTTCTGCAGCATCTCGCTCTCTGTTTGAGTCATATTCCAAGGAAAATGGTTTATCAATTCAGAGTATTCATTTCTTGTTGGTGAAATTCTATACAAAAAGTGTGTCAGTGTGACAAGTTAGTGTTTCATTTTCTCATCACTATTTGTTTTTAGTCTTTGAGAGTTCCAGGTTGATGATTTCATACTTTTATGGACTTGGTGTTAACAACACTTCTTTTATATATTGCAGAATTCTTGCCGTTTTTACATGTCACTCTAAGGGTTCAAAAATTTTGCTTGCTATGGTATGAGAGAGTGTTCTGAAAGGTGTTTCTGCTATTTCTGAGTTTAGGAGATCTTTGTTTATTGTGCTACAGCTAGGTTTTCCTGAGTCACCCTACAATAAGGTTTATATATCATATTTTCAGAAATACATTCATGCCTTTAACAGTGGCAAATTACTCTTCAGTGTTCTCAAGTTCCTACTCTGGATTTTGATGAGGGACTGAAATATTTTGAATGATGTTCTGTAGACTATCAAAAAAAAAAAAAAAAGAGAGATTTCTAAATGTCCAGTTAAAGGCAGGTGTTTTCCTTTTGAGCAAGATGTAATTGGACAAGTCCACAGTGTGTGAAGCATGTATTTCATTCACTTTGGATTGCAGACAGAAATAGGTTTAAGGTTTATTTTAGGCCGGAGTTTTAAATGAATCTTTCTGCTGAAAACATTATTTTTTCTAAGAATTGTGTACTTTTGCAAATGGAGAGTTGTGGATAGGAGTAGAAGCAGAATCCCAGAATGGGTCAGGTTGGAAGGAATCACAATGGGCCATCTGGTCTGACCTCCCTGCTCCAGCAGGGTCATCCCAGAGCACATGGCACAGGATTGCATCCAGACAGTTTGGTTTCCTGTTACATGAGGATTCTGTGGGATAGGTTGGAAGGCAAGCAGGCAGTTTTTCATCAGGTATAAAACAAGAGAAGTAAGACCTGTTGTATCTTTTTGTCAGCACTATAGACACTTGAAAATGGATATTTTCTCCAGTTTTGGCTTATTGGAAGCATCATACAGGGCAGGTGGTGGCAGCTGAGAAAAGTGCTCTTTGGTGATGTTCCATCATCTCTTCCATGCCATTATGACTCCACAGATTGAGAAGAGACAAGATTATTTTAAAACATTTTAGCCTAATGCAGTGTTTCAGTTCTCGTTCATCTGGAGGTGATCACGTTGATCTAAAAATAAGTGAAAAATGGGAAAAACAATTCTGGAGGAAAAGGTGCTTCTATGAAGTAATGGGTGTAGCTGTTTGGAATAAACCAGGTCATGTGTGATTCTTCTCTGGCTGGTACTGAAGAGGAATTTTGTCTTCTCAAAAGCAGGTTAATTGTATGGGTTTGGGGTCTGCTTCTTTCTGTGTAAAAAAACAGCACACAGTGCTCTTGTGTGGCTTTGTGTCAGGTGTGAGGTTTTACCATACAAATGTTACCTACCAGCTGCAGGAATTCTTGGCAGCCTGTCTTAGAGGACAGGGGAGAAGGTTGCACAAGTTGAGGGAGAGGTTGATTAAAGAGATGAGTCCTGTGCCTGGTGAAGTTAACATTGGTTTCACCCCTGCTTTCTTCTGTTGTGCAAAGGAGCTGCCATTGCAGAAGTTGTTGCTTGTCCAGGACTGCACAGGTTTAAAATAGTTCCTTCATGGAGTCTCATGAACTCTGTGAACCCCAAAGACAAGCCAACATAATTTCACAAATGGTAATATTCTGCACTTTTTCCTAGAAGTTTGAAAGCATCTAATATGCAGTTTACTTTGTTGGAATGTACTTTTCCTGTTTTAAAAATGCAATAAAATACCCATTGCAGTGAGGTTATGGAACTTTCTATAAAGAAGAATAAGAAAAAAAGGTTTCTGGAACCTGGATGTATTTCTCCTCAATTTTATAAAACACATGCTTCCCTGGAGTCAAGGGAATCCATGTAGAAGAATAGTTTCTGATTTGGATTTGTTCTCATTAATTTAATGTCTTGTGTTGGGCAGTAGGATGAATTATTAGCCCTTTCTTGAGAATCTTAATACAATTGCTAATAAAATATATTTGAATAATTATTCTGGTTTGCTGCTGAATACAAAGTTATGCATAATTTGAAGTGATTTCCTGTATTAGATATTAATAGTTTGCTTTAGTGATGTATCTGCAACACCCCACTGCTCCTGTTTGGAAAGGACTAAAACCCATCTCAAAAATGAAGACAATACTCTGCTTAAATGGCTTCATGAGTCCCATCCAGGGCTGCACTCAGTGTCACTGGTATCAACATCCCTCTTCCCCAGCATTTTTGCAGGCATCCCAAATTTGGTTGGAAGCAACAGGAGAAAATCCAGCTTGTAACCAAAAGGGGAGCTGTGTAGAAATCCAAATGTAGGTACAGCTGTGTACTGTATGAATTGGCTTTGGCTCTTACAAGCTTATTCCACTTGATGGAGTGTGTCAGCTCCTGTCTGTAAGGTGCCCTTCTAGGGACAGTAGTTTTTAGGCCAGCGTGTTATCCATACCTTCTGCTGCAGGAAAGCTGCATCCAGCTCTGTGAGAGGAGCCTCTACCTGCCAGGCTCAGCACCTCACTGGGTTTTGTTCCATGGATTGTTTCTGTTACCCTACTCCACAGTGAAGCCAAATTAATGTTTACACATGTATGAAATTTAATTGTTCATAGATCACAGATACTCAATAGTAGCTGTCAGCTTGGTCAGCGTTTTAGAGTGCTGTCCTTAGAGTTGTCCAGTATCTTCTCCATAGAATATGCAAGGTGCTCCACTCTTGCCTATAAACTGCAAATTTATGTCAGGGACAGGACCTCTCTTTAATAATTTCTAGATTTCACTTTCCTGAAGCAGTAGTCTTAGTAGAAAATATCATATAAGTTTATTAATGACTTATATGACGTAGATCCAGTTTGAAATATAACTTCTCAAGGAAAATGATAATTTTCTGTGGAGGTCTCTGTTCAGTGGCATTGTATTTATTCTGAATTGAACAGATTTGAAATAGTTATTTTCACTATGGCACTGTGTACTGGAAAGCATAAGATTTAAGTCAGTAAATGGAAGACATTAGAGATTTTGGCACTGAAACACTGGTAGGTAAAGAGTTGAGAATGTTCTGTAGAATAATTTTTAATAAAAAATAATAAACTGCTGGTTTTGTAAATTCAATAAATATTATTTAGTGTTATTTCAGAGTGTGTTCCTTGAGAAGTACGCATTCAAAGGTATTTAATTTTTATCATGAAGATATTTATTCTCACTGTTGTGCAACACGCTAACTACCTGTTGCTGTTTTGAGAGATTTCTTTAAATGAGACCAAAAAATGCAGAGCACTGTGATGGGTTTGGATGTTTGCTGCTTAGGATGTTAGGGCGTTTTTGCTGTCTTCACTTACATGGTATCACTAAGAATGTTGTTGTAAAGGGTGATGTTGGAAAAAAAGATTAAAAAACAGTCTTTTCCAAGGATCAGTTTTATGGTTTTCATGCTTGGTGCTGGGTTGTTTTATTTTTTTAATGAGGGGAGCTATATTTTCAAGTGATTCAAGTTTGTTCACAACCCTAAAATTACATTAAATATTAAATTGCAAATCCAGCTTTGTGCATTTGCAATTGCAGTGGGATTCATAAAGCATTGAGCAGCTAAACACAGTCAGTGGTAATTTAGTGAGATCTCCTGACCCTTGCTGACACTGGGTTTCCTTTTGTTATAATTTACTTGCAGCTGTGTTGTTCAATTTTGAGGACTCAAGAATATGATGGAGAATTAGAACTTCCTGTTTCTGTCACAGTACATAATTATTGCTGGGGTTCTGATGTAATTGAACTGCATGGAACTTTCTCTTCACTGTTGTGTGGTAATAGGCATTAATTAAAAGCCAAAATATAATTGCTGCATCTCTTTGTAATTCATTTGTTCGTGGTATTGTGGAAATGTGTGTTTTTAATTAAGTTTATCTGACCAAGAATTCAAATTTTTCTGATCTACAATAAAACTTGGGTTAAATTTCCAATTTAATTCTAAACAATATGGTTCATGAATCATACACAATTCATTTTGTTTTGCAAGACTGAATACTTAGTATTCAGATTTAATGTTCTTTTAGCTTTTTAAATCTTTTGAATATACTTAATCACTAGAAAAGTTACTTTTTTAAAAGGAAGATAATTTTGTACCTCCAGTGTAAGAGTAGGTGATTTTAGTTGTTGATTAAGTATTTTCAGTATGTTTAAGATCTTGAATTTTGACCCTAAGTCAGCATGTTGCCTTCTTTATAGATTGATATAAAGATTGTTTCTTTGATAAATAGATTTTCTTTGTGTTACTATACAGATTTTCTTTGAGCTGCTATTTTTTAATGCCTTCCATGCGTTATAAATTTTAGATGTATACGGGAAGCTAACTAAAATTCAATGAAAGTTTGAATTTTATCTGCTAAAATTGACGGTTACTTGATACTAAACCATGGGTGTGTACAGCTAAGGTAAATCTCCTGTGCCACAGACCTGGTGATGTAGTTGCCTACCAGTTTATCAAACCTCTTTTTTCCCCCCCATTTCTGACTTGATGTCCCTCTTTGGTCATGAACGTTCTGTCCTTGTGCTCTGGCTGTGAACAGGGTCCATCCCAAGCTTTGCAGGTGCAGAAGGTTTGTGCCCAGCACTGTTCTCCTGCTGGAGGCTGATGAACCTCTTGATCTGCTGAGTTGTCTGCATGATGAGCACCTATTGAAGTCAAGGAAAGAAGTGGGATAGCAAAATCTTCCAGTCCAAACTGTTTATTCCAGCACGCTCACTGGAACCCTTGAGCAGCTGCTGTCCAGAGCTGCTCTTCTGGAGTGGGTTTGGGAGGCTCCCTGGCAGAGGGGAGGCACTGAAGGCCATGCCAAGCACTCAGCTGGTCTGGGCACTAAACAGCTTGTAGGCTGTGTCCACCTCGTGTGGGCAGAATTGTCAGGTTGTTATTTTTTGAAGTGCTGTATTGTCCATATTCCCTCTCCCATGCAGGCAGAGCTAAACTCACAGCAAGCAGATTTATGCTGAATACAACTGTGTCCACACTGTGGGTTGTACCAAGTGTTAGTGGTTTTGCCATGTGACTTTTATCCATTATTAGGCTTGCAGGTCACTTACAAGCTTTCCATTTTGGCTCTGTTGTGCCAGATCACTTGAAGGACAGCCCTGTATTCAGTACAGTCTGAGATGAATATATGTTTTGATGGAATCGTTGATTCCAAAAAAATCCACGTATTTCTCACATTCTTGGTGGAGAAAATGCATTTCAGAAAAGAAAAAAATCAAAAACCACCCTTTGCAAAGCCATCTCACTTTCCTTGATGCTTATTATTATTGTACATCCCAGTATTCAAAGGTATAAATGTGTTTGGGCTTTCCCTTGTGAGCAGTTTTGAATAGTTGGGAGTGTTTGTATGCATGAGGTTATTCCATATCAGCCCCATGATTCTGCTGCTGAATGGCATTCTGGGGGAGGTAAACCTATATTTTTCATCAGCTGCACTTCTCATCCTGGTATTCAGAATTTTTTACTCTCACAAATTTAGAATTAGGAAAATGTACTGTCCTTTAACTATTCTAATGTGTAAATTGGCAGTGAAGTTATTTATGAAGTCTGTCTCCTGCAGTCTTTATTCCATGCTTGAGAAAATCTTCCACAGATTTTACTGTCTGTGACGAGCCTCAGCATTTTTTTCCTTGTCTGTCTTAGCATTTTCTTCTCATTTTGTCTTATTCCTAGTGACAGTCATACAGGATCTCACCATGGTGGGAACTCTATAAATAGGGATAATAATTAGTTACAACGAGTTTATAAGTGCACCATGTGGATGTATATTATTACATGTGCATAATAACATGTTAAAATGTGATACCACAGCATAACTTGGAAGCACTGGGGTGAAAAAAAAATAGTGGTGGGGTTTTATAATGGTTTATTTGTGGCAAACTTGCAGGAATGAGCTGCTTTGTTGATTCCCATGCCTATTTTCCTTTTCTTTTGTCCAGTGGTTTATTCATATTTCTTTTGTTTGCTGTGCTTCTCAGAGTAGTTGTTGCTGTGACTGTGGGTAGTTTAGCCTCAAAAGTCAACTAAGGCCATCAGTTCTTTCAAAATGTGATTTGGAATAGAAAAGGGGATATTACCACCTCATAATGTCTTCTTCATTGATGCAGTAAAATTTAGGCATGTAATTTGTTGTTGTTACGATTGCTAGCTTTAGGTTTGTATTAAGCTTTGTTTATAAAACTCATTTTGTTGTGCTTAACCATCAGTTGGAAGTAAGTGTTCATTTTAGGGTATGTTTCAATGAGAACCTAAAAATTTCCCACCTTCTACTCACTCAGTGAACTAATTTGACTACTTAAGTTAATGTAGAAATGCCTATGCCTGCATGTGCTTTGCTTTTCAGATTTTTTTTTTGTTTGTTGCTTGCTTTTTGGTTTGTTTTTTTGGTTTGTTTTTTTTTTTATGTTGCAAAGTTTTATACATCTATTTTCTCACCTACCGTATCCTAGGGGGCTTGGAGTACCAATAATACAGTCAGCCCACCTTCCTGGTCCCCAGATATTTCAGAAGGTCGGGACATTTTTAAATCCAGACAGCTTCCTGGCAGTGCCATTTGGAGCATCAAAGTGGTAAATAACTTGAATTTATTTTCATGTATCCATTGCTGTCTTTCTGCTGTAGAGATTAGTGATGAAATTCTGTATCTCACACCTTAATTAATCTTTCATTCTGTTACTGTTTAAGGCCTCTAAAAATTACTGGAACTCTGGAGCTTCCAGGTTAAAAGATGTGAGCTCTCCAGAGTGTACAGTATGATGGCATTGCCTTGATTTCCAATGGCAAAGAATACTTTGTATTACCCAAATTTTGTGTGTTGAGTACATCACTTTTTGTGGTTGGCTTTACGTGGCTGTCAAAATAAATTACCTGAGAAGGAAAATGTCCTTAAGACTGGCAGTAAGGTAAGCCAGGCATGGAAAGGAGCAGAGATCTGAAGGATGGCTTGAATTTGTTGCTGTGGAAAAATCTTGCAGAGGGGAATCAAAGTGACATCGTTTTTAGCTGATGGGGGAATAAATAACAACTTTCCTACCTGATTAGATGGACCAAAACCTGTATCCACAGTGACATTTACCATTAAAAACACCTGAAGTAACTAAAGTAGAATTCTTTGGTTTAAATAAAGGCAAAAAAAAAAAGCTAAATGATGAAACTGACAAATAGGCATAGCTTCCCAATGATTTAAGTTCATCTCACTTTAACTCTCATGCTAATTTTATTTTAATTTGACATCAGCTTAGCTTTTGCTGCTTTAAGCATTAATTTTCAGCTTAATATTGAGCATTAACATTGGTACAAGTATGTGCTTATTTCTGTTACTAGTTGTGTGAAAATAACAATACTGATACCTGGCCTGAAACAGAAAATAAGAAACTTGTCAGAAGAGTTTTTCCATCTTAAAAAATTGATGATTGTATGTCCTGTGTGTGCATATGTATTAACTCCATAGAGATATAAGGACATTTTTTGTTTCACCTCAGTACATATAAATACCTCAACCTCCAGCAGCATCCTTCCTTTCAGATATCATTGTGTTACATTTACTTGGTGTGTGAGTCAATTTAATTTCTCTTTCCTTTAATAGATGGATGTTAATAAAATTTTAACATTGGGATCTTTCAATTCTCCCTTTAATTATGACCATAAAATTCTATATCTTCTTTAAAGCAGGAGTTGGACTATTTTAGATATACTGTAGGGAATATTGAGCCCACTGTGCTTCTTTCCATCCAAAGAACTCCTGTTTCTGTCAGTAAAGACAGTTCATGTCTGTTGGTGACACAGTCCCCAAGGAGCTTTGTTGTTTCCATCAACATTGTTTTATGGAGCAAATGTTTTGCCTTGGTATTAAAAGTATTTTGCAGCAAATGTTTGGATACCCCTTACTCTGTACTCCATACTTGGACTGTGTTAGGAACCAGGAGGTTATTGACAAATGTGAAATGCAATCAATAATCTCAATGCTTATTTTGTAGTAGGAAAGGTGTTATTTGAGTACATGCTATAATTATCATTAGTTACCCAGATTTGAGGTTCTGAGACACATTGTAAAGATGTCTGATATATCAGCCAAAATTTGGAGACATGAATGTTCTTTTTCCCTCTGGAAACTATTAGGGAGGATTAGGAATCCTCTTCTACTTAGTTCATTCTGAAATTTAAAAAAAAAAAAACAAAAAACCAAAAAAACAACACAAAAAACCCCATAATTTCAAACTTAAGTCACAGTATGAATAACAAGTAATTATTACTAAAAACATACTTGCCTTCCCAAAGATAATTGTAGTTGAACACACTGAATACTCCAAAGCACAACACTGCAACTCTGCATCTGCATCTTAAATAAGGAAGGGAGAAAAGAAGCTATCTGTAAATAAGTGGGTATTGTGTAAGAAAAACTCCATGTTATGGGGAATGTTGATCTGAGTGTAATTGAGAGAATGAATTTAAAAAACCTCTCTCTGTGTATGCTGAATTGAGAGAGTTTCATGGAGCCAACTCCCACTTTGCTTTGTGAGCAGGTCTGATTCCTAATAAATTCCAGGTTTCACTTGATCATTCATCAATGGTGTAAGAAAACCATCTATGATTACAAGTAATCAAGTGTCCAGACCCTGTGCAGAAGTCCCATGAGTGTCTGGGCTGGCTGTTTAAAGAAAAAAAGAAAATGAATCATAGAATAAAATATATATTTTGGAAACTTTGCAACCTGTGGGGGGGAATCCATATTTCCAGTTACTCCTGAGCAGAAAATAAACATTCCTGGTTTTGGCTGTTTTCTCACTGACGATAAAGGTGATCATACTATGCCATGTAAGTAATTAAAGGTATTGCACATTGATTTATGCAGAGATTTAATGACCATGCCCTGGTGTGCTCATATTCACCTGAAATCACAGGGTGTTTTTTTACTTATGTTTTTCCTTAGATGCATTGAACAAGTTTGAATGCCATATAAAAAAAGAACTTGAGATTGCATTTACATTGTTACCTTGCATTGAATAGGGCCGTGGATCAGGGTTCCCCGGGAAGCGGAGGCCACGGGGTGCAGGTCTGTCAGGAAGAGGTGGCAGAGGAAGATCAAAACTGAAGAATGGAGTCGGGGCTGTGGTCATTCCAGGGGTAAGGACATATTTTTTAAAGTCATATTGCAGTTTGTTAATGTAACATGATTTTATTCTGCTGTAATTCTTGTATTAAAAGACTGTGTAAAAACCAATGAGCACTACAGAACCAGGGGTGTTTGATGAAGCCTGGCTGTTACTGCTTGTGATGAAGAACTAGAACACTGCAGCTTAAAGGGCCTGAGGCAATTCTGGGCTGCTCTTGCCATTTAAAGACACAACAGTTGAGAGTCTTAAAAGTACTCCTTCCATTTCCTCGGGTGGAGAACATGCTGGGTAAAGGCAGCACTCACTGGAACAACCCAGAAGAAGAGAGCAGGGTTTGTGCATGAGGATGTTACAGCAGCCATAGGGGAGCAGAGCAGAGGTTCTTCTAGACTGAGTGCTGGGGCAAGAATGCAGAACAGAAGAGGCCTGGAGGAGGCATTTCAATAGTTTGTGGCTTTGGGAGTTGCTGAACAGAAGGTGGCATCTTTGCCTTGGGAAGTCTCTGTTGGAGCTTTCTTTAATAAATCTTCCCATTCACTTTAAAAATCTTCAGGAAACCATGTTAACCTTTTCCAGTTCCGCAGCTCCTCAGCTTGTGTTTTAAGTGGCTGCCTCCTGGATTAGCTGCCTGCCCCTCAATGCTCTTAGAGAAGAGACAGTGGCAAGCTGGTTTCTTATTCACCTCCTCCATCCATGCCCCTCAGTTCTATAGACCTCCATAACTTCTCCTCCTTTTCCTTCCACTCTTGACTTGCTAGTATGGAGAATGCCAGTATTTTGAGCTGTTCCTTCTATGAAAGCTGCTCTGTATTTTGGATCATCCATACCATTGATTTTGTCACATTAATTTCTTTACTTTGTGGACTTTCATTTGCCATTTTATAGCCCAGCACTCAGCTTTATGAAGCTTCGTGCAGTTCTTTGCAGTTGTCTTTTGGATTTTTTTACTCTGTTGGCACTCCTGTTGGCAAGCTTTGTCACCTTGCTTCTCACTTGATTTTTCAGATTGCACACAAGTGTGTTGAGCACCACCACCTGTTAGCAGACAGGCCCTGTCAGATTTCCACTAGTGCTATTCTCCCACATTCAAAACCAATAATTTATTCCTCTCTTTATTTTGTGTCTCGTATCAGTATAGGGACCATTCCTCTAATTCTGTCAGTTTAACTTTTTTTAAGTAGCTTTGGTGAAGGACTTTTGGGAGTGAAGTAAGCTGCATGAATCAGATTTCCCTGTCCCCAGGTTTGCTGACTCCTTCAGAGAGCCCTTACAGATCATGATTTACTATAACTTAAGCTTCCTTGACTCTTTAACAAATTATTATATCAGTGACTCTGAGTTCTTTGTTGTGATCAGATGTCTGCTATTCTGTGCACAGCTTCTGTCCCGAAACCCTTGAGAAAATAATCATTATATTTGCTGTCTCCCATTCTTCAGAAGCACTGAAGTGATTGTAAGCAAGTGATTGCTCACTGCAGTTGATAGTTAAGCTACTTAATACTTGAAGTGTTTTTAAAACTCGAAAATCCTACAGTCCTAGTCTGCTCCTTAGAAGAAGGATTGCAGAACAGTTCATAGTTTTTTCCCCGCTGTGGACTTGTCCTATTTGAGTGTTCCTTTTAAAGTTTGATTACCAACTAGCCCTGCAGATTTTGAGAGACATCCTGTTCCTTGTGTTCAAAGAAGGACTTGCTCATTTTTATGTCATTGTGAAGTAATTCCTCAGACTCTTTAGAGCTGCTTTTTTGTGTTCTTACATGTAATCTGTTTGAATTTATTGTCACACTTTCTGTTGCCCATGTAATAATATCTTGGAATACTCTGATGTTAATGATCTGAAAAAGGAACAATTGTTTCTATCATTTTTTCCCTTTTAAAGCATTGGATGGTCAAGATTCATAAGCAAATCTGTAATTTTAAACATATAGGATGAATTCCACTTAGGCTAGTCACAGGCACCTCGATAAATTGGAGGCATTCACATAATTATTTTGGTGTTACAAAGCACAAATCTGTACTTTAAGAGAAGCTGGGGTTTATAGCTCAAACTCCTAAAAGTTTTTGTAATTGCACAGAGGAGAGTGAGCTAGGTAACTTGCTATAAATACAAAACAGACATCAGTCTCCACAATTTCCTACAGAAATTTGATCCTTTGAGCCATCAAGTAGATGGCAGCTCCAGAGTTCTCGAGATGTGGCTGCCTTGTGATAGAGTAGATGAAGTCAGCAATACCAAGAGATCAGCCTTTTGCCAGATAAGTGTTTGTATGGAAGTATTTTTACTCAATTTGCACAAAATGATTCTTACTCAGCTTGGGATCAGTGGACAGCCACACAGATTTGTACATACCTTGGTGTATTTTGGGATTGGGGAAAAAGGTAGCTACAGGTTAACCCATGGAGGGTCAGTGCTGGGATTCAGCAAACACCAACATTGCAGTGATGCAGTCCTTCAAATTCTGCTCTTTTGAATGTGCAATTACAAAAACTTTGTGGAACGTGTGGAAAAGTAGGTGAGGGAAATGTTCTCCCTGAAGGTGTCAAGGTGTTTCAGGTGCTTTGTAGTTAGTTGGTCAGTTACAGTTGTGCTGCACTGCTCTCAACTGTTTGGTAATTGAAACACAAAGAATGTATTCCCTTTTTAGCTGTTTCTCAGTAAATGCTGAGTTTCAGCAGCTGCGTATCTGAAGGATTCCTCTAGCTGGTGTAATGTCCCTAGAGTTATGTTTGGATTTGTAAACTATTCTAATTATTATTTAAACAAAACTTACCTGTGTAGGACTTACACTGTATTTAAAATAAGCCACATTTCTATAATTGGAACAGCTGGTAAAACAAAGTTACATTTCTCTGTTGTGCATGTGATCTTTTATATGGAACTGTGTGCCCTTATACTCCTGGTTCAGAGGTAATAGTTGGGCCTCTTAGTTTAAATTCATGGACAGCAAATTCTGTATTGCAAGATTCATGTGAAAGTCAGAACACACTTGAAGTCTTTCTTTCTTGCTTCTCTTCCTGAGAAGCTGTACATGAACACACTGAACTACTAAAGGGCAGGTCAAAATAAAAATCAATTGATGAAAAAGAAAAGTTACTGTCTATATTAAGATGGATTGAGATCAAAACAGCTGTTTCAAGTTCAGTGCAAGTTTTTATGGTCAAGATAGGTAAGCCTCATAAACTGCTTACAGTGAGTAACTTCAGAGCTCTTGCTTATTCCTCTAACATACTTGGAACATTAGCTAAACCACATTTTAAGCAATATGGGACAAACTACATTTCTGCAGTTGCTCTTTGAATTAATACTCAAAAGTCTGTCGCTGCAATTAACTTTTTGATAAAAAGAACTTCATTGTTTACATGCAGGGAGCAGAGCAGACTGGGTGCAGTATGACAATTTCTGCTTAGTGATTTTTTTTCTTAGACTGTGTCTTTCCTTCCATTTCCATTTGGAAATGCAGTGGGGTAATACGTGAAGGTGAAAAAAGGAGAGGAAAGAATATGTCTGTAAAGCTATAAGACTGATGATGCTTTTACTGATGAGAAAATTAGAATTAACAGTAATTTCTGATGGAGGTAGCTTTTTATGAAAGTTTAAACTGTATGAATAAATACTTGCAAAACTCTTACTTAGAGAATGTTTCATTTTGTCTCATGTCTTAGAAAAAGTGATGTGCTTGCTATTTATTTTTGGTTTTTTTTAATAGGTCACAACCATGGATATTTCATCTAATAAAGATGAAGAAGAAAACTCAATGCATAATACAGTTGTCCTCTTCTCTAACAGCGACAAGTTCACTCTCCATCAGGTTAGGATAATAGTTACGATTTTGCTTTTCGTTTCCCTGCTCTTAATTGGAAAGAAGTGAATGAATGTCCTTGTTAGGAGTTAAATTATACAGCAAGCTAGTTGGATTTTACAGTTACATGTTTTCAGAGTGTAGTGTCTGGCACGTGTTGAGAGTCTGCTCTTCTGTGTCATTGCAGGATATGTGTGTGGTGTGTGGGAGTTTCGGCCAAGGTGCTGAGGGCAGGTTGCTGGCCTGTTCCCAGTGTGGGCAGTGTTACCATCCCTACTGTGTCAGTATTAAGGTGAGTGCTGTTGTTGCACACAAAAATTACTTGATTACACTGTTTTCATATACACTATTTAATAGTACTATGCTGCCTTTGGTTTTGTGGTAATTAGGGAAGTCATTAACTTGTTAGATATTCATCAGCTAATGTGACCATTATTTGTATGCGACTTGTGAAAGACTTTAATTAAATGTCATTTTATAGTATGCATAGCCTCGAGAGAAATTAACCTTTTTGTAATTTCACAACCATAAATAGCGCTGAGTATCCAGCAGTTGGTTAAAATAACAGTTTGAGATATAAGCTTTAAACCTAGATACAAGCAGAATTAAAAACAAAGAAAAAATTATACTGCATCTTCATTTACTAGGGGCATAAGGTTTAGTTGATTCATTTTGCCTGTTGGCTGTCAGAATTGACAGCAGTTGGAGTGGTTAATTAATACATTTTACATTCATTAGTCTAGGAGAGAATGTGTGAAAATTAAATTTGAATGCTGTGAAATGACCTAGCAAGCACAAAATAAGCTATTTACTGCAATATATACACTACACACTTTTCATTGGTTGTGATATATCTGTGTAAAAGTGGGATTTTTTTTTAAAAACATATCAAAAAACTTTATTTTGCATGTACTTTACATAATGCCATATGTGTATTTCATGCAATTAGAATTTGACTTTTTGTTTATATACTACTCTTGCATTATATATTAATTGCAGTAAGTTAGCTGTTTGCTTCAGATGACTAAAACTCCAGCACTGTGGCCACATCATGACATGAGAGGATCAGGTTTGTGAACTCTTGAGGAACTAGAATGTACACAAGTCTCTGGGACCTGACAAGATGCATCCCAGAGTCCTGAGGAAATTGCCTGATGCAGGTGTCATGCCACTTTCCATATTTGAAAAGTCCTGGCAGTCAGGTGAAGTCCCAGGTGACTGAAAAAGGGAAGCATTGCACCTGTTTTTAAAAGAGTGGAAAGGAAGACAGTATCTTCCTGTTCAGTCCATTCCTATTTATTGAAGCTTCAGAATTAATTGATAAAAGGGCTCCTTGAGATGTGGGTGGTGTGCCCAGAAGAGCATCCTGAGCTCCACAAGCCAGAGCTTAAATTATACATTGCTCACACTTCACTGAGCCATTTTCAACTAATTCTCACCTTGCCTTTTGCAGATTACTAAAGTGGTACTTAGCAAAGGTTGGAGGTGCCTGGAGTGCACGGTGTGTGAAGCCTGTGGGAAAGCCACAGATCCAGGGAGACTCCTCCTGTGTGATGACTGCGACATCAGCTACCACACCTACTGCCTGGACCCCCCCCTGCAGACCGTGCCAAAGGGAGGCTGGAAGTGCAAATGGTGTGTTGGGGTCAGAAATGTTGACTGCTGGCCTCTCCTGCTTCTCTCTGTCACTTGGTGTTTGTAATGTCAATTGAATTGTAACAAGGTTTTAACTGTCTGAGTCAGGTGTATTAAACAAAGCAAACAAAATCCTTTTTTGGAATAGTTTCATTCAATTACCAGTCTATTATCTGGAAACTCTTATCTCCTCGTAGAGCTGCTTCTTCATACCAAAAAACACATAAGTAGAAATAGACAAATTTTTTCTTTTGAAACTTAGAAAAAAAAAATCCAATTTGCATTCATTGTAATCACCCCAGTGTTCAGGTGGGAAAATGAATGGCTGCTTCACCCAAGTGTTCTCGAAATAAAACCCTGTGAAAAACGTTTGTTTTACTTGGGTGAAACACAAACAGACCAGACCTCTCCCATGTTTAAGCCTCTGGATCTCAAAGTGAATGGCAGCTGGAAGCAGGAGCTCCTTTGACCTGTTGAGCTGTTACAAGAACCCATCTGCCTGCTTTTGCAGTTTGAAAGGAATTATTAATTAGGAACTTTCTTTAAAAATATAAAAAATGTTGTTAAGCATTTGTGGTTAAACATGTTGTTAAATTAAAACTTAATTACCTCATTCTAAGTGTGAGAGATTTAAAGCCACGCAATAATTTTCCCATGAAATGAAAGTAATAGATCTTTTTGTCTGTTCTGCAGGTGTGTTTGGTGCAGACACTGTGGAGCAACTTCTCCAGGTTTAAGATGTGAATGGCAAAATAATTACACACAGTGTGCTCCCTGTGCAAGTTTGTCAACCTGCCCAATCTGCTACCGCACGTACAGGGATGAGGAGCTGATAATTCAGTGTAGACAGTGTGATCGGTAAGGATTTCTAATATTGCACATGGTTTTCCTCTTCAAGTCTTCTTTTGATTTTTTTCCCCCTACTGTAAAAGCATAGAGGTGAAGGAAGTGGTCTTGTGGTAAAGAACATTGGATTATTGAGTCTCAGAAGTCTCTTAGTAGTTCCTTCCTGGTTGTACCACAGACTTAACTGTCTGACTCTGGGCAAATTAATTAATCACTCTGTGCCTCTTCCCCCCTGCCCTGTAAAAATAAAACTAATTTACCGCACAAGACTATTGTTGTGAGGCTGAGTCTAGATTACATTGTATAAAGTAATTAAAATTATTGCAATATAGGGAGAAAATTATCATACTAAAACATATTTGGGAGATTGTTTTATAGAGAGTTCCTTCCTGTGGAGGGAATCTGATTCTGTGGTTTCTCCCTAAAAGAATTCAAACTAAACTATTTCCCGTTTATTTGGACCATAGACTGATACTTGGGTCTCCTAAAACACCACCTATTTCCTTTAAATTGTATTTTTTCCCCCACTTAATTTCTAGATGGATGCATGCAATCTGTCAGAACTTAAACACAGAGGAGGAAGTGGAAAACATAGCTGATATGGGTTTTGACTGTACCATTTGTAGGCCATACATTCCACCAACAAACGGTAAGAAGATGATTGAAACCAATGGCAGGATTGCACACTGCAATAAATAGGTTTGGGATTGTGTTATGGTTCTGTGCTCTCTGATGGAGGTTTGGCTTGTGGTAGAAGTAAGATTTTTTCCGTGTTTGTTTTAAGGGCTCTTGTGGAAGTGTCCTTGGCTCTTTCGCACCCTCAAGTGATTTAGGCCAGAGGAGACCTCATGGGAATTCTGGGTAGAGGGGTTGAAGATACGGATAAACTGCTAAGAGCGTTTGGTAGTGAAGGGGTCAAAGGCATCTCACTTTGTCAAGTGGAAGGAAGAAAGCCTAGTTCTCTAAAGTTAGGTCTGCAGAAGAATCTGAAAATTATTTCTAAGCAGAAAAAGGTAGTGTGTTTTGATGCTTTGAGGCTGTCTGAGGCAGCAGTAGCTGTAACAACAGTCTGTGTAAGCATTTTTCCCCTCCTGCCTCGTGATTTCTTAATGCCTTTTCCTCACCTCTCCCAGTATTCAAGACCAGTGCTTCTTCTCTAGCTGCACTCTCTAAAAGAATTAGCCATATGTTTTTGTTTGGGAGTGGTTGCTTCCTTATTAATTAAAATGTGTAATCCCTCAATTAAAATGTGCAATTCCTTCTGATGACCTTTGGACTTCTCTGGACACAGTTACCGACAGCCTTGTTGGTCTGTGTCACAGCTGTGTAGCAGTGGCACTTCAGGAGCTGAGGTTATGCAGTTAAGCACATTTACAGCATCTGGTTCCATGGGATGGTGCTGGTTAATGTTCCTGTGAGTGGCCTGTCAGCAGTTAGGTTGGCCTGTGACATGATTTGTGGTCTTGCTGCAAGGGTGATAGCCCAGGTCTGTTTTCCCTGCATGTCAGCTCAGGGAAGTTGCTGCTGCAGTCAGCTGCTTTAACATTGACACCTATTCCCATTTTTAGCATAAGCACATGAAAGTGTTCATATTACCCCTTTAATGGGGTATCACAAGAGAACAGTAGGAGGAAGGTACAAGAATTAAGCAAATGCTTCAAGAAATACTCGTATCCACCAAGAAGGTGTCAGTAAGATTAGTTTTCCTGATCAAGATTGAAGAGGTTGTGAAGCATGTGCTCAAGAGGTCTGCCAAGAAGAGTTCAATAGAGCATCTAATGTCCCTTAACACTGGCATGTCCTCATCACAGCAGTAATTATAACTTACTGACCTGACCTTGGAGGTTTATATACTCCCTGCTGGAACACTTCCAAGTAACCCATTTTTATCACTAGTAGAAGATTGACTAATGCTTCTGTATTTCTGCAAGTCATTTCATTGTAAAGTTCTGCTTTCAGAAATTCAAAAGGAAAGAGGTTTTGTAAGTGGAAAAATCAAGAAACTTGAAGATATAACACAGTATTCTGTTTATTTTGATAGTAAGCTTTGAGTACTTAAAGCAAAAAGATCCAGTTAAGAAATATTCCTTCCTTTCTCTTTGGAGCTGGCAGAGCTATCCTTCAGAGAGAATTAAAGCCCATGATATGTGAGGTGGAAGAGCTTCACAAGATGCTATCAGAGGTGTTTCAGTTCCAGGCAGAAGCTGGCCCCTGAGTTAGTCCTTCCTGCACACTTTCATGAAGTCATGTTGCTTAGGTTTGGGTTCCAGGGAATAGGAACCAGTCCCTTGGGAGTTCCCAAGCTTTCTTTGCAGGTTTCTTTCACCATTTTTATAAGACAAGTTTGTCTGCTTATTCTTCCTTGTTTTGACTCAGTGTTAAAACCTCTCTAACACATGTACATTTGCACAGTTGCATGTCTGAATATGTCCTTTGATGCATGTTCATAGAAATACCTGCATGTACTTTTAGATAAAATGTTTCAGTCTTCTGTGAATTCTTCTAGAACTCCTCTTAAAATTTTCTGTTATTTTTTCAAAGTGAGAAGAATCAGCATTTGATAAGCTTAGGGAAACAAATGTTACTTAGCAGTAGAAAGCTTCTTAAAATGTGTCATATTGTGGGATTTTTACTGGGATGGTTTTTAACCCTTTCCATTTGATGCATCATAAATGTGTTCTAAGTACTATTACAGAGTCTTTAACCACTTGCTTTCTAGAAGAAACAAGAGCCCCTCAACCTAATAAACAAAACATTGCAGGTATACTCTTGGTGAAGAGTAAATGGTTCTAGTGTGTAGGTACTGAGAAGGAGCTTTCATTTCTCTTTTCAGAAAGTGGAAGCCTTTTTAAATTTGTAAGAACTCTTCCCTAGATCATCATACCTGATAATCTTACAAAGTTATCTTCAGGAAACAGAAATAAAAGATAGTATTTTCCTTCTTGAGCTTGCATAATTATCAAAAGCCAGAATGTGATAAGATTTGCTCCAATATAGTGTACCAGAAACCTTCATTACTAGGTTACTCTGAAGTAACCATCTCTGATGAGTGTTTTATCAGGTTCCTTTTAGTACTGTCTCAAGCTATAACATATGTCCCCCAGCATATTGCTTTGTCCTGTAGGAAAATTTTCAAATTCTCATGACTAGATGCTAGCAGGTAGCAGCTTCAGGTAGCAGCACTTTTCCCCTGTAATTCCTACATCTTCAGGAGAGGTGTGTGTGTCTCTCAGCCACATCCACTCCTGGACAAGAGTTATTGACCATCTGCTCATCAGTTCTGCCTTTGTGTCATTTGCCCTTGTATGTCATGTGTCCTGTCTGCAAATTCCATCCTTCCTCACTTACTCCTGTCCTCTCTCCATCCAAACTCCAGCTTTGTCCTCCTGGTGCTGTTTTTGTTCCCTTACAGGATGCAGAAGGACCAGCTTTGCCTGGTTTTCTGTAACCAGTTAGAGCTGATCTGCTTGCAGTTTCTGAGGCTGCTTGTGTGCAGTTACTCCTCCTGGGGCTCAAGTAACCATGCCCATGGAGGAAGTGAGGATTTGGTATCGCTTATCCCTGTCCAGAGGTGCCTGATACTGCCAGTGAGACACATTATGGCTGGCAGTCTCTGTTGTATCATTTTCATTAAACTGATATAATTATTCTTCATTTTGAAACTTGATTCTATGTATTTTACAAATCCAAGATACAAACCCAACATTGTAACATGTGTTAAAACAAAAATTGATTTTTTTTTATTATTTGGCACATTTACTATGTCATCTCTAATGTTCTTGTGTTACTGTATTTACCAAAAAAATCCCTATGTCATTGACACAGTTCTGCAGGTACTCAGTAAAGAGTGCTCTGCTAGTGCTGTATTTCTACATCAGCTATTCCACTCTGTCCCATATGCTGGTTTCATTTTTTCTTAAAATTGTTCTTCTCTATTACAGCCTTAAAAATTGAATCCTCTTTCTTTTCTGATCATATTGTATTCTGTTGCAATTATTTACTTTCAGCTGAAGCTACTAAATGCTGTACAATATTCAGCACGTTTAAACCCTTTTGCAAATAAGTTGGACAATTTTGATTAAACTTCAGCTGAATGCCTCAAAAAGCACCTTTTTTTCCATTTTTTTTCCCTTTGGATAGGCTTTCTCTAACAGTACTATGCTTTTCTGCTGTCCATTTTATTGATTGTAATCCTTAATCTACACTCTAATTAGCTCCTTTTCTGCAAGTCTGTTTGATACTGTCTTCAAACATTGTTTGTTTGTGCAGTTTTTGTGAGTGGGTCTCTGAAGGCCTCACCTCTGTCACTATCAGCTTGTTTATATGAGCATTTCAACTCTGAATAGAGTTTGAATAATCTCCAGGGCTAAAATTGTTCAGTCTGACCTGGATGAGATCTCTCTGTTGTTTGACTTTTAAATGAAGGATTTCAAATTCCAGTTCACAACTGTCTTTCTGAATTTCTTGTTTACCTTAGATTTCAGTGCAATAATTGCTACTTCAGTCTTAAAACATCTTGTAAATTATAACCAATTAAATGAACAGATGATGTCTTATTCCCCTTTGAATAGTTCTTGCAATCTGCCTGTTTTGTGTTGTTTCAATTCAGTGCTTTGAGTGTCTTCCTTTCTGCAGCTTGTCCCCTATTTTTTGTTTCTTTCCAGCTCCATGTCTCTTTCAGAATGTCATTTTCAACTTACTTTCTCCCTTGTCTTTTCCCTCCACTGTTGTGTTCAGTTTTTCAGTAGTTCTCATAGGCTCCTTTCATTTACTAATTACATGAAATGCTGGTTTTCTGTAGGTTATACCCTGTATATACTTGGCCATTACATAAAACTTTCAAAGCACTGTAGTTTTTGAAGACTTGCACTTTCCTTAAATTTGTTTATATGCCTAGAAAGCATCCTGTAGTTTTCATACTCATTGTAAATATGGAAGCTTGGAAGCTTCTGTGCTTTTCCTAGCCTTGCCTTGGCTCCCATGGTGTGTGTGAGGTGGGGAGCAGCAGCACTCGTGGTTGACGTGACACATGGAACCCACCACGGGTTCTCTGCCTCAGGGGTCTCATCTTGAGTAACAAAGGGAATACTCTACATGTTACCTTGAGTCCTAAATTCAGCATGAATAAGATTTTTAGGCAAAAAAAGGAAAAAAAAATCGTGGATAAACTTGCCTCTGTGGTAATGCTAACTGTGCCAGACTAACAGGTTTTCTGATTCCAGTTCAGTGTTGGCGAGACAAAATTTGCTGATTTTCACTTTACTTACTCTGTGTATGTAACCTCTGTGAAGTCACTACTAATACTAAAAGTTTAGTCTGCACATCATACGTGAGTGAAGCATGATTGCAGTTACGTAGTTAAGGCGAAAGGGAAGAGCATTTCTGCCCACAGCAAAAATAACCTTCTTTTGCAGGGCATTTTGATTATTATTTTTTTCAGTCACACTGTTCCACTGCTTCCCTGTAGCACACAAGGTGTAGTTTTTAGGTTGAGTTTCTGCTGTTCCATTTATCAATACTCTTATCTGGAATAAGAATTACCCTATCTAACTTCCACAGCTCCTGTGTTATCTCTTCTCAGATTCATCAGCCTTCTCATAAGTGCTGTGTAAGAGGTCTGATAGCACAGACACAGTGAGAATCTTGTGTGCAAGCTCTTGGAGTGTGCTGGGCTCTCCTTGGGGAAATATTGGTCAATACCCACTTCACAAAGCCCTCCCATTTTTAATGATTAGGGCAGCAAAACCTGAATGCCGTGACTAATGTAGAGGTTGCTTTCCAACCCAATAGATCCAGTGTATTGGTTTGCCCTTGGTCCAGTAGAAAGAGATAATTTCCCATTGAGTTCAGTGCTATTCCAATGCCATTCTTGGCTCTAGGAAGTTGGAGTACTTCAGTTTGTATCAGGCTTGTTTTGTAGTCACATCTGTGACGCTGAAAAGCACTTTATTTTAAAGGTGCAAGTAAATAATTGCCAACAGTATAAATTAGGCAGTTTAGCAGAACTGTTTGAAGGAAAATGGATAGTTTCAATTTAAATCAAGTCACCATTTTTAAAAGTTGAAATTATTTTCCTTATATTTTTCAGTGCCTTCTTTGGACTGTTGTGATTCATCAGTTGGAGCTCAGATTATTTCAAAATCAAAAGAACTAGGTAAAGAATGTAAATGCTTAATATCTGATCATTTAGCATATTTTAAGGGTATATTTTTACATGAGACAAAAATTCCTTTTCCTATGATTTTATAACACACGGCATTAACTATCCTTCAGTTACCACAGCATGCTTTCCATTTTTTCTTCTCATTCTCTCATCTCATTTGCCTGCCATACCTGCACTATAATAATTACCTTAAATTATGCTTTCATCCTGCAGTCTTACTTGCTTGCCTTAATATCAGTGGTGATAACACAGTGTGGCTGAGTCAAGCATGTACACAAATGTTTACAGGCTTGTGTTAGGAGGATGCAACTTTTCTGTATTTGTTTGGTTTGTGCTAGGAATTTATAATCCTGACAAGCCTACTCACAAGTCAGTCTTTATGATGATAGCACCCAGCAGCTTCTGTCATGTTAGGACAGCTTCCATCACATCTGAGGTTTTTTCTATATGACACCTTCTGAGAGAACATTCTCCCCTCAAATATTCAATCTGAAAAAGAGTGTGGGATGTTTTTGAAACACACACCTTTCAGGTTCAGTGTAAGAAGGCAACCAGGAGGGAAGAATTTGTTCAGAACCAGCTGTATTGTCAGATGATACATGAGGAAATGTTTTTGGTTAGAGGGAACAAGTGTTACTATATTTGTATGTTTTCAAAAGCTGTGTAATCAAATCATGATTTAATTGCCTCCAGCGAGCTGAAGCATCATTGCAGCCTCTTTATTATTTGGCAATTCCCTAAAGTTCCCAAGCTTCCACTAGGAGGGCCCCAGCACAGGTGACAGGGCCTTTCTGCATGGTGAATTAAGGTGTTAGAGCTTATCAGTGGACTCAATTGTCATATAACGGCTTGAGGAGGAAGCAGTCTTGCAGGTCATGGGTTCTACCCAAGATTTCCAGTTTGATCATGAGTGGCTTACTTGATACAACTTGGGTTTTTTGTCTGCCTATGAAATAGGGCTGATAACTTTTCTGAGTTACCAGGAGTTCTGGGAGGTTTAAGATCATTAATAAGTTGAAGGTAAAGTGCTGAGGGCTGGATGGGGCCTTGACTCATAAGCAGCAGGGACCCAAAGTATGACTTGCACAATTTTCTGTGGGTGCCAGTAATACAGAAATACCCTGCAAAGCACCAGTTCCCATAATCAAATTGTTCTTTCTAATGAGTCCTTGACATAAATTGTTTTATAGCAATGCAGTGGATTATTGCTGGATTTGACATCAGACTCTAAATCATAAAGCTTTAACTGTAATCTGTAAGACAGTGTCACTTATCTCTGGTTTATTTATACGAATTTCTTCACTCATGAGTCAGCTCCATACATGTGGATTATTAACTCTTGTAAGTGCTATTCCTAAAAAATCGAAGACTTGTAAATTAAAAGAGTTTTATATTGCTGTTATGATTCATTCAACTTTTATAGACCCACCGAAGACATACACCCAGGATGGAGTCTGCTTGACAGAATCCGGCATGTCTCAGTTACAGAGCCTCACTGTTACAGTACCAAGAAGAAAACGGACGAAACCAAAGCTTAAACTGAAGATTATAAATCAGAACAGTGTGGCTGTGCTTCAGACACCCCCAGATGCCCAGTCAGAACACTCAAGAGATGGGGAGATGGATGACAGTAGAGGTAGCAGTCTACTTTTGGCATGTCTTGTAGCTTGGAGTGTTGCAGTACCTGTGTGTATTGCAAATATCCCTGTACAGTTCTTATTTCACTGATACTCCTGTGTTCTGTACAGAATGTTTTATGGAAGTTTCTCAAACAGTAGTTGTGGCTCATTGTCCATTTCAGGGATTTTCCTTGTTCTTCTGTTTATGGGTCATCCATCCTATAGGAAACTTACCTTTCTAGGGCTGCCAGCACTGGAAATAGGAGATGGCTTTTTGTCTGATCTTTAGGTTACCTGTGGGAAACGTGCATTCACTGAGTACAAGTGTACTCAAATTCAATGCAAACTGTTTGATAGTAGTGGCTCAGCAGAGCAACATCTGTATCACCGAAAAGCTGATTAAAGTCAAGTGGGAAAGTGGAGTAAAAAGTTCTTTGCTGAGAGTATTTCTCTTTTCTGAAAGAATAACGTGAGCTAACCTGAGAATCAGTGTTCTGGGCTGACAGCACTTGTGTGGTGCAGCACCATTGTCCTTGCTGTGGTCTTGCTGTGCATCCTGAGAAGGGTGATGGCACAATAAGTGTTCATCCATGATCTGGGGAAAGGCTCCTTCCAGTGGCAGGTGAGAAAGTAATTGCATTGGTCATGTAGGTGTCTCTTTGGAGAGCAACACTGGAACCCTACCTCCCCACAATTCTGTTAATGCAACACTGCCTTGGTAATCAGATTAAATATCATAAGAAGCAGTTTATTTTAGCTACAGAATGTACTTGAGATAACTGGGTTGATGCCAGGATGATTTTTGCTTTTTTATCCTTCTTACACACCTTTCTGTATAGTTTTATGTATTCTTAGTGCTTTTAGCCTACATACTTGTAATTTTCCAAGTCTGATAACTTAGCTGTGACCCACTGTACTGTTCAACCAGAAGACCAAACAGTCTGGAAGCCCCAGACACCAAGGATCCTTAAATTAATACCTAGGTAAAAACCCCTTTGCCCCATAAACCATGTTTTTGTTTTAATTTCAAGACCAGGGAAAGGCAACAGGTAGTTCAGCCATCGGTGAAGTTTCAGTGTTAGCATGTTGGTAGAAGGTATTGTTCCTGTTGTTTGATGAGCACCTTCTTCCCCTCTGTTGTTGACTAGAACTATTTTTTTCTCATAATGGTTTCCTTTATTTCTTTATAACCTTTATAGCAGTTTGGGGTTTTTTTCATTTTGTTCAGTATTCACAGGATTTGGTACACTGTCCTAGCCTTACACAGACTCTGAAATTTCATCTCATACTTTCATATTCTCCATCTGCTAGGTTGTTGAAAGCAAAAAATGCTTTTGAATTTGAAAGCAGTTAGTTACTTCTTCAGTGGTTAATCACCTTTATGCTTAGAAATGTGTCTTTGTTTTCTGTATGACGTAAACTTAATTATCTGCTTGTTGGCTTCTATAGGTAGGTAGGTCTTTTCATGTAGATAACAGGATCTATAGGTGTGATAGGGTGTGAAAAGGAGAACCAGAGCTTCCACAACTTCAGTTTCAGTTCTGATCACCTTTCATTGCCTTTTTGAGAGTTAAAGCACATTCATGTGTGTGATGGTAACAGCACAGCAAGTCCATGGGAGATGGGCTGGATTTCCTTGAAGCTCTGGGTGTGTAGGGCTCTGTAGAGGGGATCAGTGTCTTTTTCTGAACATCTGGAATTTTTGCATGAGAAAAAGGATGAATAAAACTGTGCCATGGCTTTGATTGGCGTATACAGTGTAGTAATCCCAGGGAAATTTGAAAAACCCCTTATTTTGACTCTTGATGTTCCAGGTGGACAAAAGAGGCTTTATCTGAGAAAACTGAGCTTGTGGAATTTTGTTGCCATCTTGTCCATAGGCTCTTGTCAGGTCCAGCATGTCACTGGGTGTTCTACATTTTAGAGTCTTGAAGTTGGAAGTTGAGGTTGCTTTGGGAGCTTCAGCCTTTGGCAAGCCACTGGCTTTGTTGGTAGAGCTCAGAAAGGTCTTTATCAGTGGGAAAGTCTGGGCCATGACCCAGCCTGTGGAAGAGTGAGTATTGTAGTTCTACCACAGCAAAAGAGGTGTGAAAGAGTCCAGCTCAGTCTGTTGTAACAATACTTCTCCCTCTTAAAATGGGGTTTTAGCCCATCTAGAATTATACACCTAAATCCAAAGCAGAACATCAGAATTCCAGTATTTTTTCAGGGGTGAGAGTATATTTAACATTTCAGAAGCTTTATGATAAAATGAAGATGCAAGATCTTTTTGGGGATATCAGTGTTATTTCCTTCTCTCTTCAACACCTAAGGCTTTTTAATGTCATCATACTTTACATCTGTTTCTACCCTGCTTTCCCACAGAATATAAACTCTAACTTTGAATTATAGTCTTCATCTTCAAGGCCAAGTAATTCCTTAGGGGTGAATTTTATAAGTCAAATTCCCCTTCATAGATCAGTCTGCTGTCAGTCAGTCACATGGCTTCAAGTCATGAACCCACTACACTAAAAAGTCATTACACTTTACCTTCCAAGTGCAGGCTGCAATTTTTCAGTGTCTTCTCAATAAAAAGAAAGCCCTATCAAACAAAGCTGAGGAGGACAACGAACAAAAAGAAGTTTATCTTGGTAAATTGGATTCATATTCCTTGATGGAATAGCTAGAGATTGCTCAAACACTTAGACAGCACAACCCTCTGAAGGAGGTACCAAAAAATTTCTCTGATTTACATATATTAATTATAGCATTTATTCTCTGTTTTGGTCTAAACATGGTCTCATAGGAAATGTGTGTATAGGTGGGATGGGTTTCCCAAAAATGTCCAGCAATTATGCTTGTCTGTCAACCTTTTGAAAAATCTGTCATCTCAGCCAGTTTCTCAGAAAACAGTCAGATTAGAAATGTTGGAAAAAATTATTTTCTTTCCCTTTTCCAGTTAAAGTTACCATTGCCTCTTTTCTGCAGAAGGTGACCTTATGGATTGTGATGGAAAATCAGATTCCAGCCCAGAACGGGAAGCTGTGGATGATGATACCAAAGTGGCTGAAGGAGCTGATGGGATTAAAAAAAGGAAGCGAAAACCATACAGACCTGGTAGGATAAAGTAACTTAGATCATTGTGTGTCCATTGTTCATTTTTTCCTGTATAATTGCAAAAAAAAATTCTGAAGTATTCTACTGCGTATTGTTGACTGTATATTTTTTCCCCATTATGTTTAAAGTATTTTTTTTTCCTCTTACCAAAACACATTTCCAAAGGTTGCTGGTCAGCAGTGCTCTTGTTCTCAGTGTGCTCTCAATTACTTGGAGTAGTTCAGATCTGTGCCTTGTATTGATCTTAACTGGATGGGAAATTGTGCTGTGTTTCTATAATTGGTGAAGGACAGTTTTTATGTGTTCATGTATATATCTAGCAATATGTGAAGTTCAGTGAGCTTTTGCAGTTACTTTACTTGTTTTCTGAAATACTTTAAAAGAGTAATTGCCAGGTATTTGCAGATTACTTCTGACAGGCGAATTTTGATGAATTTGGTTGTTGGATGAATTCATTTATTTTAATTTCTTTGTGCAGTTGACTCTTAATTATCCTCAGTTAATTAACTGTATGTCCTGGGTGCACAAACACTTGAGCTGTATGCAGGTAGAATTCATCTATTAGTTATCTATTAGTTTTCTCCAGCCATCAATTCCCCTGGAAAATGAAACAAATCTGTGTCTGATACATTTAGATACATATGCACCAACTGCAAAGGATCAGGAGCTCTGCCGCGAGTCTCTAGTGAAGGATTCAGGAGTTCCAGGCACTATGATGTTGATTAATTATCTTTTTATTTGGGATGTGTCCTTCTCTGGTACCATCATTTGGAGTGGTGGGCTCTCTAGAGCTCTTTGCAGAGGGTTTTTTGTGGTCCTTTGAGGTTCTTTAATGGGTTTCATTTGGTAGATTGACAGCTAATTCCAGCAACTCATCAGTTTGCCCCAAGGGAGGGGAAAACCAACATCTGAAAACTGCCAGGTTTGGTGATTTGAACTTCTTGTGGATGTTTTACAGTCCTGAAATTACAGTCCTTTTTGATTACATAAATACCCACTGAGACATAAAAAATCAGAAACGTTTCGTAAAACTCAGAATGAAAACTCCTTCAGGTATCTCAGATTCATTCTTAGACATTTACATGCAGCAGTCCCCTTGACCTGCAGAGTGATCTTGGCTCTCATTTGTACTATGAAACACAGTTTTTATTCAATACGTTGAATTTTTGCTTCCTTGTTCAGGTATTGGTGGATTCATGGTACGTCAGAGAAGTCGTACAGGGCAGGGGAAGACTAAAAGATCTCTCTCCAGGAAAGATTCTTCTGGATCTGTTTCTGAACAGTTGCCTGGCAGAGATGAAGGTAAGTGCAGGAATTTGGTTTTAAAAGTTTGTTTATGCTTAATGCAATAAAAACAATCCAACTCATCAATATATATGTTCATCATGTTTGTAATAAATGGCTTCATTAATTCAACAGAAAATACCCATTACTACATAGCTATAATTTCAACAGAGCCCATGATTTATAAAGAAACTGAAATGATGAATTGCAGGTTATTGTAAGAGATAGGTAGTGAGAATTATTGTTATTATTACTAAGTTAGATTTAGAGCAGTCCTCTTTTTGATACACCTTTCTCCAGATGTAGCCCTGGTCCAGGGCTGTCTTCTGAACCATCAGTTTTAATACACCCCAGGGTTCCATATTCCACAAGTGTGTCTAATCAATTTTTATATATCTGTGTATGCTCTGGAAAATCCTTTATTAGAGGGTTTAGTGTTATGTTACTGTTGGATAAAGCAATAATTCCTTTTTATTTTAAACTGAGTATCCAGATATCTGAGACTTTCATAAGCTTCCCTTGTGTTTAATGCTCTGAAAGATTATTTTTAAAAAATCATTCCGTAGTAACCTGTAATACAGAAATATTTTCTAGATGTGTATCATCTTTCCCAATCAGTGTTGCCTTTTCCAGGGCTGAAGAATCCTGGACCTTGTTGGGTGTCTTTTCCCATGGCAGAGCCATTTTCATGCCTGTGACACTGCAGTTCTCGGTAGATTGGGCACCTAACGAGAAGTCACATTTTATTCATGGGCTTTCTTCTCTTTCTTGCTGTGTGTGACTAGACTAAATTATTCCATCCATCTGGAGTTGTTCACACTAATCTAGAGAATCTTGAGGTATCATTCAGGGGAGATGTGGAATGTGTTTAGTTCAGAGCCTGTTCCTTGGAAAGTCAGCAGGAGGCAGCTGCTTCTGAAGGATGGCTGAAACCACCCCAGTTACAGACCCTGGCCTGTGATTTCTCCTATAATCTCTCCTTTCTGCTTAGCTGTTGGGGTTTCACCCTTTGTAGAGCCAGATCAGTCTCTTTCTGTAGATTTGTTCAACATGGTGGAGACTGGATTGTTGCTACAGCATCCAGGCAGTACTGTTAAAACCTAACATTAAAATATTGTCTGTGCTTGCATTTGTAGAACTACTTTATAAAGCCAATAAATGCTTTTTTTTATCATTGCAACCAGATATTCTAAATTCCCAGTTTATGTATGGTGCTTGCTTTCTCTTTAATATTAGTGCTACAGGTGTAGTTTCTGCTTTGTAAATATTATTTCAGTGTAGCATGCTGCCTTACTTCAGGTAGTGCTGAAAATCTTATGTTAGATCTTTTCATTTCCATAGGGGTCTGCTCCTTTAAGTAAAAATTTTTTTTAAATTGGCTAAAAAGCTGATTCCCCATTCTGGGTAGCACTACAATGCATATTGTTAAAAAGCAGTATTTTTAAACAAGTATTCTTCACTTGAAAGTTGGAGCTTCTTTTTGTCTGCTCAGGCACAATTGCTAGTTGAGAAAAATACCAATTAGAAAATCATTGTATGTTTTATGTCATCATAGCTTGCTGAAAGCCTGCTTCTCAGTGGCCAGTACTCATCAGCTTGACCAGGATTTTTTGCACCCTTGTCACATCCACTCCTTTTCTCTGTAAAATCTCCCTTTCAGACTATGCAGAGGTCATAGTGTAGGTAAACCTTATTCTACTCATGGTCCTCTGGATATGCTACAGGAGATCACTGAAGTGCAAAGCAGAGTTGATTTTGTTACCATGATAATATAGTTTTAAAATAACTTGCCAGAGTCCTTAACTTCATGTAATTTTCTTTGGCGAGACAGAAATAGCAGGACTTGAAAAGTTCTGCGTTACCTGCAGTGTTTTTCTTGCTCTGTTGTAATAAAATACTGAATGATTGATGAGCACTGTGTGCTTCTGTGTTTATTAGAAAAAGCAGTGCCACTTTGAAATATGACAGCTGAATAAATGTGTAATTTTTCTTGAAGGACTTCTTTATAGATTTTTTTTTTCCTAGGCTGTTCATTATTTATACGATAGTTCTTTCTCAGATTTAAAAAAAATAAGTTTTTTAATTTGAGAAAAAACAGTGTATGAAATGAAAGGTGGTTAATGTGTAACTCAGCATTGATGACACTGGAGATACTTCTTCAGTGAAATTGTCTTATCAAGTATCTGCTTGAATGGCACCTGTAAATTCTGTCAAATTAGCAAATCCTTAGATCGCCTGGGGATACAGAAGTTAAAGGTGTGTGTGCACCTGGGAGGTACAGCAGTGATGTGCCTGCTGTCCCATCTGGCATTTCCTGCTGCCAGCGCCTGGGTGGGCAGGGCAGTTCACAGCTGGATAAAAGCCACCTTTGAATACATCTGGAGTGATGTGCACTCACCCATGCACCCAGAGGTAGCCAGATGTGCTGCCACCGTACCTTTAAAAATACTGAGTGTTTTATTTATTTGTGCCCAAATTTTCCTGTGTAGGTTGGACAGAACAGCTGCCAGACACTCCAGTTGAGGAGTCTACCCCAGCTTCTGAAAGTACTGAGAAAATAAAAAAGCGCTACAGGAAAAAGAAAAATAAGCTCGAAGAAACCTTTCCTGCCTACTTGCAGGTAAAGCTGCTGATCTGCTTCTTGTGTTGTAAATCCTTTTAAAAACCTAATCTTCATCTGTTGTTTCATAGTTCATTTAAACCATTAATGTTTCTTTTCTGATTGCATATTGATCGTTCACACGAAATGGGTTTTCTGTAAAGAACATTCGTGAGCTTGTATAGAAAATTGTATATTACGTTAAATCTCCAGGATTCTGGTGTTCCTTTTCAATGTATTTGGATCTCTCCTTGTTCTGAGAGATGAGATGGGCAGAAGAATCATTTCTTTTCTCTTTGAACACGTGATGTTTCCACACTCAGCCCTGTAGGATGTCTTAGCCTCATCATGCCAGTTCCTCATTTTGCTTTTGGAGGATTATAGAACATGATTTGATAGGGGAAAGTTGTTTCCCTACAGTTTTATGGATTTATATGCCCTGCATTTCCCTACCACAGTGATGTGTGCTCTTCCCTCCCATTAATTTCCTAGCAGGTGATGGTATCCCTAGCAGGTAAGAGGCAGCAGTTGTGGATAATAACCAGGATATTAATGGTGATTGAGCAACTTTCCTTCCATTAATCAGGTTATAAACTGATTGGTTTATATATATGTATCTCCCTGAGGATATTACTTGGCTTGTTCTTCTCAGCCACCTTCTTCATGAAAACTTCATTATCTTGTAGATGTTCACCAAACTCCTTCACATGAACTGTATTGGGATTGGAAGCAAAGAATTAACAGAGGCAGAACATTTTCTCTTTAAAAAATAACTTGTATTTCATAAGTAGAGAAGTGACTTGGAAAGAAATACTTAAACAGCATTTCCTTTGGATTAATAAAGATAAATGTTTTTAATGCATGTTTTACTCCTGTAAAACATAGAGTATTTCTTAGATTCTTTGTTAGTATTACAATAATTTCTACTGAAAAATCTTTTTTTCAATTTATTTTTTAAAACTGTATCCTAAATGAAGATTTTAAAGACAATATGGAAACAGAAAGGTTGTTACATAATGAATAAAGTTTGACTTGAAAATTTGGTAGTTTATTGTCAAATTACTGAGCATTCAAGCTTAGGTGAGTGGTTACATAATATTTTAAAAGCCACTTTTAAAATGCAAGTTAAACATCTCCAGGTGTTTTGTTACTGCAGTTAGACATAAGGATGGTTTTGTGAAATGCAGTGTATGGTCATTCTCAAAATTGAACCACAGTTCTAGATCAAGTTGCCCAGTAATGTTCCCCATCTTCAACTGTCCTTTTTGTGCAAGGAGAAATATTTCAAATAATAAACAAATCATGATAGATAATAACTCTGTATTGGTACACTGTCTGTGCCACATATGTGTAAGGAGACTGAAGTTTTTCTTTATAATGTAAAGCATGAATTTAATCCTAAAACATTGGTGATGTAGCTTCCTCAGGTACATTGTAGCCACTCATAGCCTGGAAGAGATATTGCCATATTAGAATGCTTGTGAGACTGAGACTGTTTTTATCTTCCTATTAATCCTTGGCTTTTAATTTTAACTTTGTCATTTGCCCAGTTTTTTCAGTCAATACAGTGTTCTTCCTTCATTGAATTATTTTGTCTCCTTTGCAGGAAGCTTTCTTTGGGAAAGACCTACTGGATACCAGTAGACAGAACAAGATGAGCCTGGATAATTTACCTGAAGAGTCACTTCCACTTTCATGTAAAACCAACCTGGCCACCAATTTCTTGGATCCTTCATCTGACCCCCTTCTTAGCTCCACCTCCACTCCAGCTCAGGCAAAACTGGGACCTCAAGGTATACAAACCTAAAGTTAGTGACAATTCACTAGCTTGTTTTTATTGTTGTAACTGGGGCTTTTCCACTCACTTTTCCCCCACTGTTTATCTGATGTATTTTTCATCATTCTGTAAGTGAACTGTCCTTGTGAGGTTAACTAATGCTGATATTTAGTGATACTCAGCTCAAGGGCTCCAGCTGTTTCAGAAAGAGCAGTGGATGACACAACAATTGGCACTTAAAGCAAATCTGCAACATCTTGACTATGACATCCATGGCTATAAAATCCATGAAAATTAGTTCTGTGTAAGAACAAGCATACAGTTCATTATAGAAGAAAACATAGATACTCTCATTAAAAGATATTTTTAATAGTCTAGTGAGTACTAGTTGGATGAATATCATCCAGCTTCTCTTTTCTTTACTGTTTTAGATGATTTTAGGTTGCCATTCTCCTCGGAATTTTTGTTTCACCATGTCCTTTCTGAACATGAGTGCCCTTTCCAGGTACAGTTTGTAGCCCCTAGGCAATCTTTTGCTTCTGCTATTGCAAAACCTTACTGAAGGTTCTGCTGAGAGTTTTGCAAATAGCCAGAGGGTTGTAAAGTGCTGCTTAAAGAGCAGCCTCACACAAAAGAGCCATTAAAACCTTACTGTTTCCTCCAAATTCTTTTTTTTATGTGTCTTACAGTATATGCTGTTGGCTAGAGGTGTCTTTATTTTTAAAAACTGCTACTATTTCTTGTATTAGTTAATTATATGTTATTCTTATGTATTATTATCATATTCTTATATTAGTTAATGTGTGGCCTGTGTTCCCCCCCCAAAGTTTTTCCATCTTAAACTGTTTGCACATATTGACACAGTTTCCACTGTCCAGAGAGTCATTGGAAGAAAGGTCACTTATTTGTGATTGTTACTCAGTGAAAATCTGCTAAATGAAAAGCAAAAGGCTACATAATAGTTAAACATGGATTTTTCTAGTTGAAGTTGTGGGTAGTAGAGAATGCAAAAGGGGAAGCTGCTGGTAATGGAGAGTTTCATGGTCTGTATTTCCTTAGTTCCAGCACTACAAGAAGAGAAGATAGGCTCGCTATAATTTTTTTCCAAATCTGCTTTCTTTTGAAGCCAGAGAAATTCAGCTTCAGAGGTCTTTGCTGGCCTATCCAACTGCAAGATTGAAGTCACTAGTGTGTTGATGTGCTATGGCAGTTCAGGGCTTTAGAAATTCATGAAGTTGATGTTAACTTAATGTTCTATTTTTCCAAAGTTTAAAAGTTCTTAATAAAAAAACAGAGTTGTTAAACTTCGTAATTTCCTCTTCTTTTTCTTCAGAAATAAATAATAAAGAGATGGCTATTAATCAGTAAATCACTAGCAATAGCTTCAAAACCTACTGTCTTTCCTTTTTGGCATGTGACACACTCAAAGGGCAGTGCTTTCTGGCCATAGGTGTATTCTCAACAATTGTCTT
This sequence comes from Erpornis zantholeuca, assembly GCA_013400515.1. Lineage (NCBI taxonomy): Eukaryota > Metazoa > Chordata > Aves > Passeriformes > Timaliidae > Erpornis > Erpornis zantholeuca. Next base: position 213,468 of record VZTN01004750.1, on the reverse strand, counting down.
GCAACTGTTCAGATTTCCAGCCAGGATTGTGTCCACATGGAAGCTGTTTGTTGTATTTGGAGCACCAGTGGGTGAATCTGCCAGTATTGATCAGTTCTAGTGCAGTTCTTAACTCTTGGGCTGTGACTCTGTAGGACACAGGTATTCCTCAATGGCATCCCCCAGTGTGAGGGGCCCTGGTTCACTGCCTAATTGCTGAGCTTCCTCACAGAGGAGCTGCAGATGAGAACAGTGTCCCAGAGCACCTGTGATGTTTTCATCACTCCCATACAGACCTGGCTGTGGAGCAGGAACAACATGAACTGTTTGTTCCCTACAGTGGGAGGCTGCAGGACTTTGTTGTCACCTACTGTGCTGTTTTCCTACAGTGCTACTTCCCACAAGGATTTCTGACTCCTGTGAGAGTCCTTCCTTAATTGCACAGGTCTTTTCCACAAGGAAAATATTTTTCTCCTGGAAACTCCACTTGTGTAATCCCAGGATTAAGGGTTAGATATGTTTATCTTCCAGAGAGCTCTCAAGCATCTAAAGAAGTCACTCTGCTCTGCTTTCCAGCAGGTACCCAGCACTGCTGGGGAGGGCAGCAAAGTGTTCAGGCTGCTCCTGAACTGGCAGTGCATTTCAAGGACATGGTCTGTGATTTGTGTGTTCTCACACCTTGGTTAAGAGTAGCTGAATCTTTCACTACACAGGATTGCAGCAGCGATGGGGATTGGCAGAGCTGGACAGAAGAGGGGTTTGGGAACCCTTTGTTTACTGTAATGTGACTGAAGTGAGCTTTAGGCTCCCAGCCCTGATTTTCACCCAACAAGAAAGGTTGCTGGTTTTATTTTTGGTTGGAAAGCTCACCTTTCCTGTGTTTTTATAACATGTGGCACTCTGTGCCCTCTGTTCTGCATGGCACCAACCCTTGGATCTCTTGGTTTCTGAGGACTTGCTGCCTCTCTCTTGAGTTTCCTGACCTGTGTGTCCCTGATGAAAAAGAGGCCACTTGATGAGGTGTGTTCTGTGAAGGCTCTGGCAATGTGACCTCTCCTTTAGCTTGAAATAGCTTAAATTCAGTGTATTTTTTTCTGGAAGTGCTGAAAAAGTCATCTGTTCAAGTGGATTCTCCAGAGAATGGTAAAGAAATTGTTCCTAGACAAAGGAGAGGAGTTGCCTGAGTCTCTGGAAATGATTCAGGTGCTGCTGGGACATTTTATAACCAGAAATGTTACTGCGTGATTAAACATCTTGGGATGGCTGCAGCCTTGGGAGAGGCACTTTTATGATTTTAGAACTTTATAAATAAATAAAAGTAACTGCATTTGAGGGATCAGGATCACCAGATAGCATTAGAACTGTACTCTCTTAGAGATCCAGCATTACAAGCAAATTATTTTCCTTTTTGCTTTGTCTTGGCTTTCATCTCCATTCTGAAGAGAGTCAAATTAATGAGCAGTATTGAGCTATTTGTTTGGCAGCAGATGTCAACCAGCTATTGATTGTGATCTGAAGCAGCTGACTCAAGTGATTTTGTTGTTTCCAAGATAATATTTAACACACATGGAGTTAAAACAAGGGAAAAAATAGAAGAAAAAAAGTAAAAATGTGCTTTAGATTAGATGTCTTGTGTGAGTTTTATGGATTATAGACTCTGTCCGTCTGCTGTCACCAACGCTTGAGTCTTCTTATAGACTTAAGAAACTCTGGTTTGAAAGCAGGATGGCTTTTCCAACTCACCTCATCTGAAGGCCACTGTGGAATCTGATTGCCTTCGTAGTTAGGGACCCTCTAATTTGAAGCCTGAATTTATTCATTGCCAATTTGTAGCTACAGGTGGTAAACTTTATATCTTTAAACATTATATCTTTTCACCTGAGCTCTTCCCAGCTACTTACACTATATATTTATATACAAATTAGAAGTTGAATTTTTAGGGACTGTTCCCAAGCACAAGGGTTGTGGAGAAAAGCACCTAACATAAAATACAAAAGAATTAAGGGCTAGTAATACAGTCCCAGTGCTTCCTTCATGGCCTTTTTTCTCCCTGATGCTTACCTGCCTTCAAGCAGGAATTCAGGAAAGTTAAAGGCTAAAATCAATCTTTCAGCCAGCTGAAGTAATTACATCACCTTGTGGTGCCTGGTGTAAGTTGCATAATTAGACCAAATTGCCAGAAGGAAAACAAGTATTTGAAAAACCCCAAACAAACTTTGAAATCCCCCCAAAAACAACCCACCAAACCCCAACTACCAGGTTCTTTTAGAGCCTTACATATAGCAGTACATTTTATCAGATACACAAAATAACTGTGCCTGCAAAGTGGTGTGGTTTTGAGGCACTTCTAGATAGTTTTGCTGGTATCAATAGGAGCTGTATTTTGTACATACATTTAAATGGACTGGTCTGCATTGGCATATTAATCCACCTTGTTGAGTGGCAAATAGAAAACCTCATTTAATTAGGGTGGTTTCATCTTGCCTGCATGACAAAGAGTAAAAGTGAACAATAAAAATAAGTCAAGTGAAGAAAAGGGATTTTCAATTTGACTTGGTAATGGAAGAAGGGAAAAGAGTTGTCTCTGAAAAACAGCAGAAGGAACTTGTAATTCATTGTTAAACTTAGCAGCTTGGGAAGTTGCCTCATGATAGAAGTAAATCCTTGGCACCAGACTCTGAATTAAGCTGTGTACTTTCCTGGGGCAGTTGGCTTGTACCAGTGGGAAATACATCTGCATATGTGTGAGGTGTGTGTGTTCTTTGGCTTTCTGGTCCTCTTCAACCTGGCCATATGTTTTCCACATTGTATATTTCATGATTTGTATCAATCCCTTTTTTCTGTTTAATTTATATTTGCCATCTTACCATGTTTCATTGGTCTTGCAGTGATTGCTTATGGAGTCATGACAGTCTGCAGTTTTACTGAAAAAATATTTTTCTCAGCTTTTATTTGTTTGTCAAACATTTTTTGCAAATGTTGCACATCTGTAATAGTCCAAAAGAGCTAGTTAATAAAACCAGATGGGCCATTTGGAGTAATTCCTCTCTAATGACTTGGAGGTCAAGAAGATAATCATATCCAGAGTTTGTTATGTAATATTAAAGAATTTATTGCTAGACCAGGCCAGTTTTTCCTAGATGGCAAACAAACATGACATTTCTACTTCTGACCATTCTCATGCCTTCAGGTTTTTTTCTGATCTTAAAAGTGTCATCTTCAGAATAAAGTGTTACTCTTGCTTCTTTTGCTTAGATTTCACTTCCCTGTCAGGGTGCAGTAACTAGTCACTTCTGTATTAAGAAGGAGAGTGGCGGTAAAAGAAGCAACTGATTTACCTTTTGTTCAAAAAAATGTACTTTTTTTAGATTTACTGTGAGCTGTGTCCCATATAATACCCATTTGTTGACTTACACATTCATGAGCCTTTGTGTCTTAGAGGTTGCAAGTTCAGACTAGATCTTGGGATTATTTTTCCCCTGAAATCGTCCAGTCTTTGTTTCACATGATGTGATTACATTATCACTTCTAAAACCACTAAACAACATAAGCACATGCAGATGGCTCAGTCCTGGCAGGGAGGGGATGCTGGTCAGCACAGTCTCTGACCCCAGGGACACTTGCAGTTTAACACACAATAGGAGGCCCTTAGGGCTTGGTACATCTGGGTTTGGGTTTGCAGCTCAAGAACATTTAAGAGTGATGTAAAAACGTTGATGTTATTTATTGCATTTTCTGCAGGCAGCACCGACGATCCTTTAGCTGATCTTTCTGAGGTCTTAAATACTGACGATGATATTCTTGGAATACTTTCTGATGATTTGGTAAAGTCTGGAGATCACTCGGGTATGTATGTCCATAGAGTCTCTCCAGTAGTTGTTTCCTTTTTTTTCACTCTTTAATATAGAAATAGTTGTTGTACTGTATCTGTAGGTTGTTCTCTGGGTCATTTCAGATACAATTTTCATACCTTAAGAATACCTTGGTTTGGAATGATTTTGGTTTATTCTACCATAAAAATGCCCAACCTTGTCAACATTTTGTTTTTACTCAGCTCTTTGCTTTGCTGCTTAAGAGAGGTTAAAATGTAGCTGCTGTTGTCTCTCATACCTGCGTAGCTTTTTTCAGCATGCAGCTTTTTCTTTACTTTTTTTTGTTTTCGTGTTGTAATCATCCATTTTATCTGGTTTGGGTCCTGTAGGTCTTGATTTATGCACTTTCCAGGTTGAGAACTCACCCTCCCCATTTGGTAAGAATCTAAACAATGGATGATCCATGGTTAGCAGTAGCCCTCTTTCCTAGTGGTTTTAGCTGAAAGAACTGCATGTGTAGAAACTACTTCTCCTTTACTGTGTCACTAATCCATGTTTCATTTTCCACTCTGTGGTGTTTGAGTCTAACACGACCTCTAAACTCTGCACTCTGCCTTTAAGAGTCCTGCATCAAGTTTTGCTTACAGCTTTTGGAAACCTTCCTTAGTTTTTTGTGTTCCATGATACAAACCCATGCATTTTCTTGCTGCCACTGTAAATATTACTTCCTGTAGTAGTGTGTAGTTTTTATCATAGTGGTATATTATGTAAATGAAAAGCATTTTTACCAATGTGAGTATACTAAAGCATGATGAAAGCAGTCAGCATCAGTCCCTTTGTTTTCACTGGATAATGGTTCATCACTCTATATAAAAGGTTGACAGTGAGTAGAATGGCATGTTTCATTATTCTAAATTTGGAGTTATTTGGTATCTATTACAGAAATAAATTTTAAATGTCTTTAAAGACTGAAGGATATAGTTATTTTTTCCCAGATTTTTCTCATTTGAGAGACTTATTGACTTGTAAGGGATGCTAGTGGACTTACGTAGTGAGCTATGTTTTCTTAGTGCCATCAAATCACTTTGATGTAACCCATAATACTCAGGATTTGGCTTTGAAATAGAAACTTCTGTAGCTTGTTTTATATTGGCTATACTTCAACAGCATTTCAGTAGATACTTTTTGTAATACTTGAAGTGAACCTTAAGTACATGAGGATGAACCATGTTTACTACTGGTGTGATTCTTTTCAAAATGTGAAAAATTGTTGAAGTGGAACTATATACTGAAACCTATACATTCAAAACCATGAAACCTGAACCTAAACTCAGTAGTCTTACTTCCCAGTCTTCCAGTTGCATTATATTCAATTAACATTCCTCAAACAATACAATGAACTGGAGGTAGAGATTGGAAAGGTTTTTCTACGTTTTCTAACCAATGTTTTGTTTTGCCTTACCTTTGAAATAATAGAAAGTCCTGGTTTAGTTTACAGCTCAATTCTAGGGGAACAAAACAGGGTCCATGCTCGTTTTTTGATACTAATAAATTTAGCTATTCATGTCTAATTTGCTATTCTTTCTTCCTCCAGCTGGATTGGATATTGGCCCCATCTCTGATGATCCTTCTTCTCTGCCTCAGCCGAATGTCAACCAGAGCTCACGGCCACTGAGTGAAGAGCAGTTGGATGGAATCCTCAGTCCAGAGCTAGACAAAATGGTCACAGACGGTAATTTTTTTGTCTTTAATTTTGGCCTTCCAGAGAACTTTAGTAGAAATCATATTTTCTGTTTTCTTCCCCCCAAATGTCGCATTTCTGTATTGCAACAGACCTGTTCAGACTTGGTTGCACAATTACTTTGATTGCTTCCTCTGATGATTACTTACCCTGTGTTGCCTTTACTTTGTCCAGGTGCTATTCTTGGCAAACTGTACAAAATCCCAGGTATGTGTTCTGATCCTCCTTGTCTTTTATGGAACACAGTTCACAAGCAATGCCAGCAACTCATGCAGAGTGTTTTTTTCAGAGCTGGGAGGAAAGGATGTTGAAGATCTGTTCACAGCTGTGTTGAGTCCAGCAGCCACACAGCCAGCTCCTCTGCCACAGCCTCCTCCCCCACCACAGCTCATGTCTTTGCACAGCCAAGGTATGTTCCTCTGGTGTCTCTGTGATCAGCAGCTTGCCCAGGAGAGTTAAGCACCTTTTAGATGCTGTGGAAGTAGGACACACCTTACACTGTGCAAAATTGTGAAATCTGCCATTGTTAATTTGTGAAATATTATTCTAAACCTGTTCTGAAGGGACTCTGTGGTTAACATCCATGTAAATATTGCTAATAGAAAAGGACAGTTATTTGAGATTTTTCTGACATATCGATGCTTTTATTTTAGCTGACACTTTGATGGTTTGGAAATTAGTCTGTGATAAAGCATGTGTTCTCTCCTGACTTCACTCTTTAATTACTTTTGAGTACCTCCTCAAGGGTAAAGCAAGAGTCTGTGTAACACTGATTTACTGAGTCTTAATTTCTGTAAGAATGCAGTTTAATATATTAGCTAGTCCTAATAGAGAGGAGGTTAACTTAATTTAAAATTTATCTTGGAAATTATATTTATTTTTCTTCATTACTGGTAAAATTATCATGAGTTGATAGAGCATACTCTTGCTCTTATATTGAAGGCAAGGGACAGATTGATTTTATTTATTATTTTTAGCAACAGAGCTATTTTTTTAAGCAGTATGTTAGAGTATAATTGAATGTGCTCTTTTTCTCATCCCCTCTAGTGGGCTTTCCCTGAGCTCATGTAAAGAGTGCCCTTTCTTTTATAGTGGTACTACAAGAAGTACTATGCAAATTGATTTGACCAGTGAATTCATCATGAGAAGAAAAGTGATTTGTTGCTTGGTTGGATCAATTTTCATAAAAATGAAAAACTTCAAAAACTCCTAGGAAGGACAGTGTTTAAAGTAAATAATGGGCTGATTTAAAGCAAAAGATAACGTAGATCCTGGTGTCTGTTTCCAGTTACTCCAGTTACTTAAGTACTTGGAGATAACTTCAGCATTTGAGCTCTGTAAGATTGTTCAGCTCCTCCCTGTGGGAGCTGCCATGATGACAAAGTTTTAGATTTACAATTTGGTTCTGTTACAGTGGAATGATCCACATGTTTCTGTGAGATAAATCCTTCAGTAATGGGGCAGCTTGCATCAACTTTCTGCAATTTCAAATAAAATGATTGCTCTCTTCTCATCAAGATGTGATCACACAGTGCAAACCAAAGGCCTGACTCTCCATCCTGTTTGCTTGCCAGGTCTTCACAGTTACTGTGTTTACCAGCTATAATAAAGTACATTCTCTTAAATTTTGTGTTACTTAAAACTGTATTTGCTGCATAGCTTATATAACCTTTAGATCAGAAACAGTCTCCTAAAGTAGGAGAATGATCCAGTGCCATCCTGCAGATGCATCTGATTCCTGAGCTACTTCAGTGCTTTTAAGCAAATACTGGGGCAGCAGGTACAATCTCACTTAAGTGATGGGATCCAAAGGCTGGAGTTAATTTTGTGTAGTAACATCTGCAAATACCATCTGCTGGAATGAATCTGCCTGTGCTACATTTGTAATACTGTAATCAAATAAATAACATTTTCTGCCTTCGTACCGCTAGACTGGACATTTAATTAGAAAATGCTAATGCTCATTTGAGTAGAGTTATCTGTTTCACTGGTTACAAATTAGGGAGTTAGTAGATAATGAGGCTTACTTCGGTACAATGCTCAGGAGTCTCAGAAGAAGAGATGTTTAATTCAGGTGGCTAATGATAATGCTGCAAGGACTGCAAACCACCTTCTCCATGGCTTGCTGCTTGGATCTGGGTGTAACAAACATGAAGATCATTAGCTTTTAAGAATATTACCTCAGCAGTAAAGTGCAGTACTGTGGCATGGGCTACTGCAAAAGTTTTGGAAATCCATTTTTGAAAAAAGTTTTATTTTAGACAAGAAAAAAAAAAGTGCAGGGATGTGAAACAGTAGAAAAGAATCCTTTAAGCCTATAAGGAAGGATTTAAAACTGATGTAAAATCTTTATCAAAAATGGAAGGTCAGTGCTCTAAAGTTTTGAAGCGATTATTTTTTCATTAGAGGAGACATTGTTTTCTCAGTGAAAGGTTCCACCTCTGCAGAAACAGTCACCGTTTAAAACTGTGATTTCAACTTCTTCTTTCCAGGGGAGAATGCATTTCCAAGGGTGCCCCTCGGGAATGGTCTGATCGGCCCCAACCCTCACCTCCCTCACACGGCCCTGGCTGCTGGAGGTGGGCTGGGCACCTTCTCTCCCATTACACAGCAGCCATACACTGATGCCAGGTAAGTCCAGATGGGGAATAAAAGATATTTAGTGTATTTAGCATTTAAAAAAAGTATGAGTAACACCTGGAGGGTTGTGTTGGTTACTAATACTGTGATATTATTAGTTCTTGATAGCCACAACAAAACCTTGTTTATTCTTGCAACGTGTTCACTACTGACATACCAAACAGAATAAGTATTGCTAATTGAGGGTTTGTTGTGTTGGTTTTATACAATCTATAAAAAACCCCATTTTTCTGGTCTGTCAGGGATAAGAATCCAGCATTCAATCCAATGGTGAGTGATCCCAACAGCTCATGGACACCAGCTGCTCCACCCCTGGAAGGTGAAGGCGATACCATGTCCAATGCTCAAAGAAGTACCCTGAAGTGGGAGAAAGAAGAAGCTTTGGGTGAAATGGCAACTGTAGCACCTGTTCTCTATACAAATATCAACTTCCCTAACCTGAAGGAAGAGTTTCCAGGTGAGTGATTTACTGAATCACGTTCATGATTTTGCAGTAATTGCTGTATCTTGATTTGAAAATATCTAAAGTAGATTAATCATAGCCTTGTGTATTGACACATTTTTTGGTTGCAGACTGGGCTACAAGAGTGAAGCAGATTGCTAAACTATGGAGGAAAGCAAGCTCTCAGGAGAGGGCTCCCTATGTGGTAAGAAAAATTCCCAGCTGCATTTGCATACTTCCAGCAAACATATATTTCATTTACAAGATTGTGTTGTTTTGTTTTGTTTTTAATAACTCAAGTTCTAGATTTAGTGGAAGTTCCCTTACACCAAGAATACCTTTGTAATTTGACTTCTAAGTCTGAATACTTCTACCTGTACTCTTTGTTTGTCAGTCTTGGAGTAAACTCTATTAGTACTGTGCAATCTAAAGACATCAGCTGAGATGAGAACATCAGTGTCTCCCACTGCCTCTCAGCTGCATTTGATTCATGCCTCAAGTCTTCTTCGCTCTGTCTCTTTCTTCACAGAATCTCACTCGTTTCTTCAGAAGAATAATAGCAACTGATCTTGAGATTCCTCTCCCTTTCATCATCCCCTTTCACTGGACTATTCTTTTTTCTCCCATTACAGTTGCTGAAGTCTTTCAGCCATTGAAGTAACAATTCCAGAGCTGTCAGTGCTCATATCCCTGCTTTCCTCTTTTACTTCTACTCCTTGAGTTCCTGCTTTACTGTTCCCCTTCTCTGCTCACTCTCTTGTATTGCTTGGTGATGGAAACTCTTTTGATATCTTCCATTTTGTGGAGAACATGAAAGACTCCATTTTTCTCTCCAAAATCATTCACCTTCTTCACATCTGAGTCAAGTGAACACAGATATTTGTAGCACTGTATGGAGTTATGTGGTCATTGATTCCATCCTGCAAAACTTCTGCCATTCAAAGGGGGTGACCCTTACACTTCGTTGAAGTCTCTGTTGAAGCCTGTGTACATCCAAATCTCAGAACCTATATTATTGATTCTTTTGGCCTTTCCCAGCCATTGCTGGCAAATGTTATTTTCTTTAACTTCCTGGCACATCCCCATTCTCTCCTGGTTCTTGTCTTTGTTTCTTCATAGCAGCAATTGCATGATGTTCTCACTTTGCAGCTTTCTGTGGATTTTGCAGTTTCAGTCTCTTAGCCCTCTCCTACCTGCCCTTTTTTCATTTAGTCCCATCAGTAATCAAATTTGATTCCTCTGTGTGTTGATGACTCAGAGTTTAATAGTACTAACCTCATCTCCTGCTGTCCAAATTTAAAATTCCCCTTATCTCGGACAACTTCTAAGAGTATAAATCATATCCCAAACTAAGTGTAAGGAGTGGAGTTCTTGATCTTTCTGAAACCCTTTCCACTTGAAAGAATAATTCTCTCATTTCTTTGTATCACTGAGGCATCATCACTATTCTGCTTTTTATTCAGTGGTGCAATTTCAGCACCTTTAGACCTCTGTGTCATTTTGTCCATGCCATAGTTAATCTTGGTGATTCCTTCTTTGTGGTTATTTATAAGATAATACCCACTTGCATGGGTGGCATTTACCACTTCACAGTTTCTATTACTGATTGCTTTATTTTTCATTATTCTTAAAAAATGCAGTCCCATTCTTGTGATGGTTATCCAAAAGTCAGCAGTAAAAATTATTTCCCTTGTGTTCAGGAGGAGAGTGCAGGCTCCTGCACACCAGTATTTACACTGGTATTATAATATAATTATTATTATTATTATTACAAGAAGATGTGGTTAATTCCTCTCAGAACAGTTCTTGTGCTCCTGCCATGCAGTTCCTGCTGGAGCTCCTGGCATTGTGCACACAAGAAGCTGCAATGGTGCCTCTCCTGAGGGACTTGGAGTCTGAGGGGTTGAGTAAAGGCTGAAATGAAATTCAGAAGAGTGTTAGTAAATCTTCACTGTAGGCTTTTTACTTTACTTAGCATGCACAGTCCCACCACTTACAGGGGAAAATGACAGTGATTTTTCTGCTGCTGTGACACTGGTGCTCTCATCCATGTCACTGTTTCATTGTTGGGGGGAAGTATTAAAGCTTTTTCCTCTAGGCAACCCCTACTTGACAGCTGCAAATAAATTTGTGAAAAAGAGGATGCAAGGGTTTGGTTCAGAAAAGAAATCACATCCTAGATTGGTGGTAAAACAGGCTCTTTGAAACTTCCATTAGATACTTTGAAGTGTCACTATGGCTGTAAAACGCCTCATTGAAAAGGAATTGCTGTGTCTCCATACAGTTTTCCCTGATCCATAAGCCCATAGCCTATGTTTATACTGTTAACTGTTAACAGACTCAGATCTTTAGAGGTCATTTAATGGACTAGACTGTATTTTTCTTGTCATTGAAGTTCTCCACATTAGTGGCCTTTATTGATCCAAACATCATCTGCTGTTCTCAGTCTTCTCATTGTAGGCCACACCAATATGTGATTTGAAAGGTAAACTGGTGGGATTAATGATTTCTTGGCACAGCACAGTGCCTGGAACAGGCACCCTCCTGTACAGAAAAGCTTTGCTAATAGGTTTACTAATTTCCTAATTGCCTATAACCTCTTAGTTCCTTCCATATATGTTAAATATAGAATTTCTATAGAGGTGAAGTATTTTCTGTTTAGAATTTTTTTTTGATGTGCACATCATTTCCCTGAGGGTGTGTGTGATTAAAACAGGCTGTAGATAGATTTTGTAGGAATAACAGTGCACAGTGTGCACACTGAGTAGAAGAAAATAAGGCTAACTGCATCTTTTCTCTTTTTCCAGCAAAAAGCCAGGGATAATAGAGCTGCTTTGCGCATCAATAAAGTACAGATGTCAAATGACTCCATGAAAAGGCAGCAGCAACAGGACAGCATCGATCCCAGCTCACGCATCGACTCCGACCTCTTTAAAGATCCATTAAAACAGAGGGAATCAGAACACGAGCAGGAATGGAAATTCAGACAGGTGTGTAGCATTTAGGGTGTTTTGTTATTTTCTTCCTGCTTTTTATTGCGTTGTCAGAATCTGATGTAATAAAATCAATTTGAATCTTCTTTTGTAGAAGGGTATAAAGTCAGCCATTCTGCTTGGGAAGAAAATAGATGTTATTAGAAGATAAGCTGCTTGTAAAAAAAACCTTTTCTTTAAATTTTGACTCTTAAATCCTGTGTATTATAGAAGTAGGTTGTTTTTTCTCTGCTTGGCTGGCTAGTGGAGTAGGTTTTTATTACATATCCTGTATTGCAGTAACGTTGTCCTGCAGACTGCTGCCTGCCATGGGCCTGAGTGTCTCTCAAAGCCCACACCAGTGCTCCATGTCAGTAACCTTTGTCTCCAGAGTATAAGGTTGGAAAGCAGTGATGCTCTTTAGGCAACCTGGGAAAAGCTTATTCCCAGGCAAGCAAGATGCATGTCAAGATAATTGAACTTTACAAATAGCTGGACTCTCTGCTCCCATTGCATTTAAAATTTGCAATTATTTGCAATTGATACTGGGTGTGTCCTAAAGTTCTGGTTATAGATTGAGTCATTAGAAAGATTCTAAACTTAGAAGTGTAACGTTTTTCCTCATAATTTTGAAACAGCAAATGCGGCAAAAAAGTAAGCAGCAGGCGAAAATAGAAGCTACACAGAAGCTGGAACAAGTGAAAAATGAGCAGCAGCAACAGCAGCAGCAACAGCAGCAGCAGCAGTTTGGTTCACAGCAGCTCCTAAGCCAGTCTGGCTCAGACACACCCAGCAGTGGGATCCAGAGCCCTTTAACGCCGCAGACTGGCAATGGAAATATGTCTCCTGCACAGCAGACATTCCACAAGGATCTGTTCACAAAGCAGCAGCTCCCTGCTACGCCTACATCAGCGTCCTCAGATGATGTGTTCCTAAAGCCACAAGCCCCACCTCCCACTCCCACCCGAATCCCAGTACACGATTCACTGTCTCAGTCTCAGAGTCCTCAGACATCATCACAACAGATGTTTCCTCCAGGTTCTGCAAACACAAGGCCTCCTTCTCCAATGGATCCATATGCTAAAATGGTGGGAACACCCAGACCAGCACCCATTACCCAGAACTTTGTTAGAAGGAACACCATTGCCCCGTTAGATTCCTGTGCAGCACAGCCATCCATCTCTCGGGAGCCGTCGGGAAGCAGGCCTTCGCCAGTCAGGGACTCATGTTCTTCATCTCCAGGTAGCAGCGATCCCTATGCAAAGCCACCAGACACACCCAGGCCTGTCCTGGCGTCAGAGCAGTTCTCCAAACCGTTGGGGGTCCCACGGTCACCCATAGTTATGGAGCAATCAGGGAAGGTTCCTTTAGCTGCTGGAAGCAGTGATCCATTTACTAAGCCAGCTCCTAGGACTGACACATTTCAGAGACAGAGGGTAACCTCTGCTGATGCCTATGCACGGCCTCCATTGACTCCGACTCCTGCTCCTGTTGATGGGAGCCCTGGACCTTTCAAAACTCCTCTGCGCCCTCCTCAGTCCCCACAAGATCCTTACTCATCCATGCCAGGCACGCCACGGCGTGTTGCTGTTGATCCCTATGAAAGGCCCCCTCTGACGCCGAGGCCGGTGGATAACTTTTCCCATAACCAGGCCAATGACCCCTACAGCCAGCCTCCCCTCACTCCCCACCCCGCAATAAAGGAGCCTTTTGCCCATCCGCCACGGATGGTGCGACAGCAGGGTGATTCTTTCCCTCAGTCTGGGCCCATTTCAAGGCCAGCTTCTCAGGACCCTTACTCCCAGCCTCCAGGTACTCCTCGGCCAGTTGCTGATCCTTATGCCCAGCCCCCAGGAACTCCTCGTCCCAGCACAGTGGATCCATATATGCAGCAACCACCAACACCAAGACCTGCTCAGCCAGCAGATCTGTTTGCTCAGTCCCCAGCAAACCAGAGACATTCTGATCCGTATGCCCAACCTCCTGGAACACCACGGCCAGTTCTCAATGATCCTTACTCTCAGCAGCCAGCAACCCCAAGGCCAGGGATTCCAGAGAGTTTTAACAGACCTGCCATGACAAGGCCAGGACTAATACCAAACAGAGATGCTTTCCTGCAGACACCGCAGAGCAGGCTGCAGGGCACTTTTGTCAGGCCATCAGATCCATGTTCTCAAACTCCCAGGTCTGCAGGACCTGCAATAACGGATTCATTTAGCCATGGTGCAGCTACTCCAGCACGTGACCCATACGATCAACCACCAATGACTCCAAGACCTCAGCCAGAATCTTTTGGAACTGGTCAGCTGGTCCATGATGCTGCCGAACAGCCACGGCCTGGATCTGAGGGCACCTTCAGTGCATCTGGAAGTTCTCCGATGGCTTCTCAAGGGCAACAGTTTCCCAAAGTTTCCCAAGTTCCTGGGCCAGCACCCACAACGGGAGTAACAGATACACAGAATACCATGAATATGTCTCAAGCAGATACTGAGAAGCTAAGACAGGTGAGAATAATGTTCAATTCTGATTGTATTAAAATTTTGTTGGTAGAGGAATTTCTCCCATTCTTGTTAATGCTTGAAGTTTCTTGCCATCAACCATAGCTACATGTAAGATAAGAATTACCTTAATTTACTTAATATGTTATTTTGGTCCTCCTGGATAGAACCACAGTATACAGAATAGAGAAACATCAGTAATTTTTAAAGGGGTTTCAACAAGATCCAAAAAAAGAAGCAAAGGCTGTATTTGAAGCTACTGTAGGTGTTGATGGTTGGTCTGTAATAATCCTCTTAGCTACAGTCTGAGGGGGAAAAGGCATTTTAAAAGGACAGTTAATTCTATTCTGTAACAAATGAAGTGTGAAGCTGATGTCAGTGACTTGTTCACTGGCTGGAGAAGGGGGTACAGGCAAAGATCTCAGACCACACGTCTGACTTTGCAGTTGGCCAATGTGTTGAGGTGAATCCTTGCCTTGGTTAGTGCTCTTCTTGAGGCACATTCGGTCCAGGTTTCTGTTCATGAATGTTTGGCAAACAGCTTTTTCTGAGAGATAGAACTGCTTTCAGCTTGTGGAAAGCTGCTCAATCTTTTGTTTGGAAGGAGAATAAGGAAGTGAACTTCATGGAAAATTTGTGGTATTGATGCCAGGATCATTTTTTGATTTTTTTTTTATACTCCTCTTATATACCCTTTTATATAGTTTTATGTATTTTTAGTGCTTTTAGCCTACACACTTGTAATTTTCCAAGTCTGATAACTTAGCTGAGATCCACTGCACCATTAAACCAAGAGAGCAAACAGTCTGGAAGCCCCAGACACCAAAGGCCTCTACAAAATACATTTTTGTAAACTAAGACAGGCCCATCCAGCGGGAAGGTTCCTCAGAACAGGGGGTTCACTCGAGCCTCTCATAGGAGAATCTTTGATAGATATGCTAATTTGCAAAGCCTATAATTGTGTATTTCCTTGGCGGGAGGGTAGGGGGCGATGCAGGCATTTTGGGGCATTCCACCTGGATCAAGTGCTGTACCCAAGGATCCTGAAATAAATACCGAGGTAAAAACCCCTTTTCCCCATAAACCGTGTTTTGGTTTTAATGTTAAGACCAGGAAAAGGCAACAATATTTATCATACAGGATTAGAGTAAATTCTGCAGCTGTGGTGTGGTGTAAACCCCTTGCTGAATTTTCTTCAGTGGACCTCTGGTCACCTTTGTTCCTCATGCACTTCTCCTGTGGTAAAAGGGCCTGCATTACTGGAATAGAAGAAGGAAAAGAGTTGCTTCCATGTTAATTGGTAGAATGGGATCACATCATACACTTTAACAAGAGGTCTGGATGTTAAGTTGTGTTATCAGCACCTTGCACCATTTGATCCCCCTTCTCATTTCTGAGGTGATTATGGTTGTTTATAATATTTTCCAGTAACAACTGAAAGATTTCTTTCCTCCAAAGGCTTAACCTAGAGCAGAGTGTAACACTTCAAAAGATGTCAATTACAGTGTCAAACATAATGATCTATTTTCTTTTAAACAGCGCCAGAAGCTACGTGAGATTATTCTGCAGCAGCAGCAGCAGAAGAAGAACGCAGTTCGACAGGAAAAGGCCTTGCAGGATGCAGCAGCTCCTCCCCATGCAGCCCCTCTTCAGCATTGGCAGCAAGACAACTTAAATCAAATCTTTAACCGCCCCCCTCCTCCCTATCCTGGGAATATCAGGTCCTCTGTGGTCCCTCCAGGTGGGCCAAGGTTCTCCATGTACCCGAAGGACCAGCGTGGGCCATTCCCTGGGGATGGGCAGTTCAATAGACCCCAGTTTCCAGGAGATATGAATGCCATGGGGATGAGACCTCATGGTCTGAGGTAAGCTCTTGGGTCTCTTAAACCCAGGGTATTACAGGGGTAGTTAGATAAAGGGAGCTTTTTTGGACAGGATGAAAAAGCATTACAGTTACAGGAGCTGGTAACTTTTCTGAACTCCGTATGTACAGTGGGTTTTCCTGTAATATTAGAGTGTGTTTTACACTCTTTTTTTCATAATTATTCAGAAATATAAATGGTGAAACTGCAGAACTGGTTGAACTTAGTTCACCTGAAACATCCTGTTGTCCAAGGCTTTGGGACGTTTCTAAAAAAAAGTAAAAGATCAGACTTTATTTTTGATGTCTTGAAAATGAATAAATTCATTTCTGATGAGTATGTAATCAAACACCAGTTTCTGTCTGTGCCATTTTTACAATGAATTCTACGATGTAAATTGAATACCAGTATCAAGATACATTGTTATCTCAGAAATTAATTTTTTCAGTATCTGGATGTATTTCAGTAATTTCTAAATCCACACACTGGGGTTTTTTACTCTGAATTGCATTAACATGTATTTTAATTACTAGGTTAGTTCTGACTGTCAGAGTTTTCTATCCATTATTATTATTATTGAAATTGGAAACAGGTTGTTTATTAAACATAATTAAAGCAATTATTTTATTGTAGTCATAAAGCTCATTTAAATGTAAGCATAATCAGTCAAAACATTGATTTAAATATCTTGATGAATGCATCATGTAATGCATTTTGGTGAATAGTTATTTAGTCATGTGAGACTGAGAAAAAAGATGATGATATAGTCTTTCATGCTTTATTTTAGATATGGGTTTCCAGGAGGTGGCCATGGTCCACCCTCAGGTCAGGAACGTTTCCTTGGTCCTCAGCAGCCAATGCAGCGCCCTGGAGTTCCCCCACAGCTGAGGAGATCCCTGTCTATTGATATGCCCCGGCCAGTGAACAATCCACAGATCAATAACGCCTCTGGGATCTCGCAGCATTTTCCCCCTCAGGGAATTCCAGTGCAGCAGCACAACATCCTGGGTCAGGCGTTCATCGAGCTGCGTCACAGAGCTCCTGACGGGAGGCCGAGGCTGCCCTTCAATCCTGCTGCTGCCAACGTGATGGATGCAGCAGCTCAGCACCAGCGGCACCCTGGCTTCCTGCCCAGGCAGGATTTCCCAGGCCCAAGGCAGGCAGAGCCCCTGAGACACAACTCCCAAGGAATACCAAACCAGTTGCAGATGCCTGCGAGTCTGGAGCACATGTCCCAGTCCCAGCAGGATCAAATCAATCCTGAGAACCCACCGGCACTTGTAATGCGTTCTCTGGGTCAGCCGGTAGCTGATGCCTTCCCAGGACCATCTCTGTCTACATCTGCACCAAGTGATGAATCTGCAAACTTGCAGATTCCCAACCAGCCAAGTGATGGTCTAGAGGAAAAGCTTGATCCTGATGATCCTGCTGTAAAAGATTTGGATGTGAAAGACCTTGATGGTGTTGAAGTCAAGGATTTAGATGATGAGGATTTGGAAAATCTGAACCTGGACACAGAAGATGGGAAAGGAGATGAACTGGACACTCTTGATAATTTGGAAACCAATGATCCTCACCTTGATGATCTTCTGAGATCTGGGGAATTTGATTTAATTGCATACACAGACCCAGACCTTGATGTGGGGGATAAGAAAGGAATGTTTAATGAAGAACTAGACCTTAGTGTTCCCATTGATGACAAACTAGATATCCAGGGCAAGGCGGAAGAACCCAAACAAAAAGAACAAGGTGATACAACTGTTGCCCCTGCTGAGACCCAGTCTCCACCAAAGAAATCCGCTACAGAAAATGAAATTAAAACAGAAGTACTTTCCCCAAACACTCAGGAGGAAAAGAAGAACGAAAATGAAAAAGGTGATGGAAATACTGAGTCCACAAGTACTCAGCAGGCTGCTGAAATGGAGTTAAAGGATGGAGAAAAGGCTCCTGCGCGACCTGCTAACCCAGAATTCCCTGACAAAACTCCTGTTGTTCCTAGTCAGGATACAACTGTGCCTAGTCCAGATGCTCAGGGAGCTGCTCCACTGCCTGTTCAAGGAGCAGTAAGTTCCTGCAGTATTTCTGGGTCCACCCCAGTCCTTTCAAGTTTGCTGTCTAGCGAAAGTTCAGACAGTGCTGAAGCAAGAACTCTGGGATCTCCATCTCAATCTCTGCCACCCACACAAATGAACCATGGATCAGGTATTCCACAAACACTCATGACACCTGCTGGACAGATCTTGGAAAACACTTTGAATTCAAATCTATCCATGGTTCCACGCATGAACCATAATTTTTCTCAAGGGTCACCAAATCCAGGATTTATTCAGGGTCAGTCATCTAATCATAACTTTGGGACGGGACAGACATCCAATCAAACCATGGCTGTACCAAACCGTCCTGGTCCCAGTGGCATCTCTGGTCCTCAACAGATGATGCTCCCTCAGCCATTAGCTCAGCAACAGAACCGAGAGAGGCCACTTCTGCTAGAGGAACAGCCACTTCTTCTGCAGGACCTCCTGGATCAAGAGAGGCAGGAGCAGCAGCAGCAGAGGCAGATGCAAGCCATGATCCGCCAGCGTTCGGAGCCGTTTTTCCCCAATATTGGTATGAGGATGTTTTGTTTGTCTGTGTTCCAGTTTCTTTAAAAATGCAGCAATTAATAGTTAAATATTCCACAGCACTGCAAGAAGCAGGTAAATATGTAGAGCTTGAAGATGGCATAATAAAAATCAACCTGCCTATTAGGTACAAAGGGAGTATGGAAATTGAGCATGTAGGTGGAATTCTGAACTCTGTGGCAAGGCTCCTGTTGTCATTACCAGGGTAAATTATCAGGGTAACCCTGCTTTACTGATAATGTTTGTGACATCAGCTGTATCACGTACTCTAGGTTCTCGTGAGATACAGAGTAAATGCTTCCTTGGTAAACAACATTAGGCAATCAAGTGCACTAGTGGACATTTTGATACTTGATCTATCAGTTCCATGTTTATATGGTTGTTTAATGACATTTCTTTGCAGTATTTGGTGTGTCACGACAAAAGGGATAATCAGAAGCTGTGACTAAGCCACAATCTAGGCAAGGCCCAGAAAGATCACAAATAATTCTGCTTGTACTAAAAGAATTTTAAGAAAAATTGTTGTTGCTTGTTTAATATAGCCTAGCAGTTTGAGCATTCAAATCAAGACCATCACCATAATTTTAATTGTTAATGAAACATTAAGTTTTGAGAATTGTGTAAGTTTTAACTACATTGACCATCAAGGCCCTTCTCACAGTGCAGTAGTGGTGGTGTGCCAGTTGAGATGCCAGAAAAAACTCTTCTTCCCGAGTCTTAAACCTATAAATAGAATTTATTAATCTGTCAGATTTGGTCTAGAGCCCTTCTCAGACTGACCTGCTTTTGTATGTTGTGGCTGAGAACAAGGATAGCTGTTGCTGGACTAACTTCTCTTAGAGGAGATGTGAACATGCTTATTAACATAGAATATCAAAGTGGAGAAAACAATTAATGTGAAATAGGAATGCAGTTAATGTTTTACTGAAGCTTTATAAATGAACTAAATGTAAACAAGTTATTTCCATTAATAACTTGTAATGTTTTGGCTGTGTGATTCACTGCTGCTGTTTTTCTCTTACAGATTTTGATGCGATTACAGATCCCATAATGAAAGCAAAAATGGTGGCTCTTAAGGGAATCAACAAAGTCATGGCACAGAGTAACATGGGGATGCCACCAATGGTCATGAACAGGTAGGCAACACTTGATACCAGTCTTGAAGACTACAAAGTGTAAAAGGAAATGACAGAGCTTGGGGAAACTGTGTGCAGGAAATGAAAAAAAATCTTCCTGTCACATAGTTGGCATTCTGTGCTAACACAGGATTATCTCCTAGGAATAAAGCCAGTGTAGTGTGGCAGTAGGAACTATAAAAGGTGTCCAAATGCATCAGACTTGTGTTCCATTTGTAATGTCATGGGTCAACGTGGCCAACATGGCTTTACTGTTGATGCTCTTCTTGTTTTCCCACACTAATTAGGTAATGACACATCTCCTCTGGGTTGTGCTGGAAAACTGGGGTGGCTATGTAACAGTGGAACCTGATGTTGCAGCAAATCATTAAATGCTGGGTATAATTAAGATTTAGCCAAGTAGTGGAAGTTGCATTCTCTCTATAAATCCCTTCTGAGGACAAAAGGAGCTATGAACTGTGCAGGCTGCACTGGGACTGTCCTTAGGGTAGGTGGAGAGTCCAAGGGCCAGGGAGGATCTGTGCCTGTTCTTTCTGTGTGGCCCTTTAAAACAGGGTTTTCTCTATCCAGTCCCCCATGATTATACATGGCTTACCCAAGGTGGACATTTACCCAACTCCAGTTGACTGTGCTGGTGACCATGAAACCTGAATACATTCCAATGGTTTTCTTTAAATTCTAAAACACAAATACAGATTTGTGTGTTATTTCACTCCTCTAGTAGGTCATATTTACATCATCTCTCTGAAAAATGTAAAATGCAGTAAGTTCAACCTAGGGCAAAATATGGTCTGTATTCTTGAGATGCTGAAAAGGTTTGGTAGAAAAGTTCAAGCCAATGTCTGTAAAATACTTGGATGCTTTGTTTAAGTTGGCCGTAATACAAAAGGTTGTCTCTCTCCTAAAATGCTGCTTTTCAAGGTTAAAATTTCACTTTCTGTTTGTCAATAGGTTTTCCTTTATGGGTCAGCCAGTGCCAGGGGCTCAGACCAGTGAAGGCCAAAATCATATGCAACAGGCAATTACACAGGTAATGCAACTTGATATGGGCTCGAAACAAAAGTGTTCAATAGTGATAACTAGATTTTAGATATTTTAATTGAATCATGATTTAATATCCTTGTCTGTTTTACTGAAATTTCTAGGATGGAAGTTTGACACCTCAGATTTCTAGACCTAATCCTCCCAATTTTGGTCCTGGTTTTGTCAGTAAGTAAAGATTTAATAATTTATTGGGTTTTTTTGTTTTTGTTTTTCATTGTACAGTTCTGTTTTCTTTAAAATGAACTACCCATAAATGGATCCTGTCCCTCAAAAAAAACCCCATCCTTTTAAAATTGAATAATTTCATCATTATGATGCCAGATAATGAAGGGTTGTATAGTAAATGCTGTTGACATTTTTTTTCTAGAAGCTATCATCAACAAAACACCGTAAGAAAAGAGGGAAGCAGAAAATTGACATTATTTGGATTTGTGTGAGAGCTGTAATCTATTAACTGGCACACTGCTATAGCAGAAACCTGGTCTTGGGTTGTGTTGCAATATTCTGAGTTCAGTGAGAACAACTGTGTGTATTGATGGGATTTTTTATTTCAGAAACAGAAAGTTCTGTGCAGCATCATGGTCATTTGAGCAAATACCAGAAAAGCTTTCCAGGCATTGGTTAGGCAAGCCTGGCTGGGGAGCACAGTTGTTGAAAGCAGAAATACACTGCACTAGCTATTTGCATTCCATCTTTCTGGCTGCCCTAGATCAGAATCCTAGTCTCTATGATGAGAAAGATTTATTAGCAGAAATTAAAACTGAGCATATGTTGGGAGAGAAAGATCCTGTGTAAAAAAGTGTTTCTATCACTACAAATACTTCACTTGATATTTACAAATAAGAAACAGAAGTAAACACCTTCACATTTTCCAGAAGCTGGAGTAGCAGCACTGAGTGTGCAATGGCACTCAGCAGGGCCTTGCTCTGCTTGGGTTTGGTGGGTTCTGACCATTTGAGTAAATCTGTTTCTCAGTTCAATAGTAGTTACCCTTACCTGGAACTTGTTAATATTTCAGTACTTCCATGTTGCTCATTTTACTCTCAGTGTTTCCACTCAGTTGTTCCCTCAGTTTGTGGGGTCAGTTCTGCAGATTTTTTCCCTGAAAGCACCTCAAGGCTGTAGCTCACCCTGAGTGGGTTTAGTTGAGCTCTTCAGAGTCAAAGCAGTCACTGACACAGTGATTGCTAAAGTAGAAGGTGGTAGAGTGGAGCACGAGAAGACATGGTTGTATTGAAATCATGCTGCTGTGTGGTTAACCAAGGATCTTCACAGGGAAGATCTGTGCTGTATTCCTGGTGTCCCAGCTCACTGAAAATGTGATCAGGAGACAAATGACACCATCACCAGTGTTCTCTCTTGCTTTCTGTGCTGAGAGCAGATCAAATCTCACCAGACATGGTTGTTTTACCTCCAGAAAAAGATCAGAGAGCAATGGACTGCCCGTGGCAGATGAACATTTGTCATTTGTAAGAAGAGCAATGTCTCTATTACAGCCTAAATGAAAGGCATTTATTTTGGAGGGAGGAATGGCACTGGTGCTGAAGGCCCTGTGCTTAGGACTGCCACTGACAAAGTGATTTCTACAAAGACAGTATCTTTCTTTCACTTCATGAATATTTGATGGAGTTCATCATTTTAATCTTTTTCTTAAAAGTAGTCATAAAAATAAATTTTGTGTGTACAACAGTTTTCTGCAAACACCAGAATTAATCAGGTCGTGCTTTCTGTAAGTTTATGTCCTTACTCCATAATCTCTTTGTACTTGAGTACTTCCAGAGTTCTTCCATGTCCCCTCTTCTGTGGCAGAACAGGGAATCACTGGGTTCTGTAGCTGTTCTCAAAGCTACATTTGCTCACTGGCAAGTGGGTGTTTGCTGTGTCAACAGCTGGCTGGTCTCCTGAAATGGACTGTGTTAAAACTGTTTTCTCCCACAAATGCAGTTATTTGGATCTGTGTACTTTGCTCAGGTCACTCCAAGAACTTAGTATTTCTTGAAACACCAAATTCTCTGTCAAATCTGGCTAAATTTGATTACTAGTCTCTTAAAATAAGGGGGGGATCCTGATGGTTAAACTTGAGCTCTAAAAAATAGGATGAGAGCTCATCTCTGGGATGAGATCATATCACACTTCATTTCCCTTCTCTCTAGATGATTCACAAAGAAAGCAATACGAGGAATGGCTGCAAGATACACAGCAACTTCTTCAAATGCAACAGAAGTACCTGGAGGAGCAGATTGGAGCCCACAGGAAATCCAAAAAGGCCCTCTCAGCCAAACAGCGCACAGCCAAGAAAGCTGGCCGGGAGTTCCCAGAGGAAGATGCAGAACAGCTTAAACATGTTACTGAGCAGCAAAGTATGGTCCAAAAACAGCTAGATCAGGTAATCACCTGGAAATCCAGACTGTTCACCTTGGCACTGAGCTGTCACACTGGTTATAACTCTTTCCTTTAATTCTTCTGAAAGACACAGTGGAGCTCAACCTGAAGGGAGCTGCTCCTTGTTCTATGTGTGTAAGAGCATTGCTCTGGAGTGTAGGTGACACTGGAGCTGCAAAGGAGTATGCTGTGGCAAATCTTGGGATAAAAAGCTGGGTTAGTACTTTGGGAAGAAGGGAATTCCTTGGCAAAATGACTTAGAGCAGAGTTCTTGGCATCATGTAAAGCAAAAATGAAATACTCAGAGAAAGCCCTGCATGCTAAAACCTTTGTTTCAGGCTTGAATGAACCTCATAACCCAATCTTTTTTTTTTTTTTTTACAGTTGGAAAATCTATTTTCATTACTCCTTTAGTGTTAGTCTAGTTTTGTGGTCTGTCT
Organism: Erpornis zantholeuca; assembly: GCA_013400515.1. Taxonomy (NCBI): domain Eukaryota; kingdom Metazoa; phylum Chordata; class Aves; order Passeriformes; family Timaliidae; genus Erpornis; species Erpornis zantholeuca. Next base: position 189,899 of record VZTN01004750.1, on the reverse strand, counting down.
CATTCCTAGATGCTGTTCATCAGTATTGTGCCATGGAATAACACAGGTCAAAGGGATATCTGGTGATCTTTTAGTCACGATCAAAGCAGAAGTAGCTTCACGATTAAATCAGGTTACTCAGGACCTTGTCAGTCAAGTTTTTTAAGTTTCCAAAGAGAGAGATTTCCCAGCCTCTCTGGGCCCCTGTTTCTACATGTAACCACTTTCTCTGGGCTTTGTTTTCCTTTCCTTATATTCAGTTGGAATTTCATATATTGTAACTGGTAATAGTGAGTGAGATGAAAGCTATGGTATGGTATTGTGCTTTCGCCACCAGTAGTGAATGCTGTGTTCCTCAAGACATTTTCTATAAATTATCTGGCATGACTGTCAGCATCAGCTAGTCCTGCTGAAAGTGAAAATGGTTTAGAATTATCCTTTACAAGTATGAAGGAAAAAAATTGGCAGCAGACAGCTTGGAATGAAGTCCTGAGTGATATCTTACCCTTGAGTTCTTGGTTCTGTTTTGCTTGAAGACAAAGCATGAGCTGGATGGGATATTAGTTAGCTTATCTTTCCACTGTGTGCAAGAGGGATGGAGTGGGTAAATAATGTCTCCATAATTTTTTTTCCCTTCCACAATGAATCACAAATGGAATAAATGAAAAAAAAAATTCCCTTTAACCAATATTTATCATACATAGGACAGTCTAAATGGTGGAGTTAGAGTGAAGTAATAGCTGCTAATCATGACATTGCTGGCAGATTCATTTACTGCCCCCTAATTAAGGTTCTCCTATTTGTAATTTTTAGATTTAAGTTTAATCTGCTGGCAGAAGCCATCCACTGCCCTTTAGCCACTGATTTAGATCAGTGGTTGATTCATCCACACATAAGCAGCATTTTGTTCTACACCTTGTAGGAGGTTAAATGAGGTTTAAAGTATAGTTTTAAGGACCTTCTATTGGAAGCAATTTGCCACTCTTTCAAATCAGATCAAGTCAGTTTTCTGCCATCAAGCTTCTGTTACTTTTTGAAAAGTCTCTGTATATATGGAGAGAGAAAGGAGCTCTTGGATCCCTGTGAGTGGCTGTTCCTGGACACAGACACAGAGAGCCCAGAGTTGACTGTGCCCCAGGAGCTGATGTGAGACAGGGTTATTGGCCAGGCACGGAGCCACGCAGACACTGCCAGATGGCCCCTGTGGCACTGTGCCTGTGCTCACAGCTCTGCCCTGCTCTCCCTGCACTGCTGACATCTCCAGCTCAGCTCAGGGCCTCTGGGGGTGCTCGGCACTGGGCCTTGGGTGCCTCAGCTCCTTCCAGGGGCAGTCACAGCTGAGCCACCCCTTCCGGCCCTAGAGGGTGTGGTGCTTCAGATGTCTCATGGTCCAGCCCCACAGAGCCTGCACAGGTTTAGTGCTGTAGGACCACAGAGAAGCCCTTGAGCACTGATCAGTGCAGGGCAGATGGATCCAGTGGCTCTTTGCAGTTGGCACTGTTTATCCTGCAGTGTCAGTGCCAAGGCAGAGCTCATAAATCATCTTGGACCTGGGATAATTGTGTAAATAACCTTTTGGGTGCATCTGTCCAACAGACTGAAGTGTCCTGTGGCATCACTGTTACCCTGAGCATCCTGGCTTATCCTTTGCCTCAGGTAAAGGCAAGGCCTATCAAACAGTTAAAATTATGTTACAGAGTTTTTCCATCCCTGCATAAGTTGTGGAAGTCTGAGAGAGAGATTTCCCATCGTGTATGTATCATCAGCGAGTGAATTGCAAGTCCTTTTATTTTTTTAGAGACAAATTTAATTGGGTATCAGCAGTGTTCCTAAAGGGCTTTTACTTGTCCAGTTGAAAGTGTCATGTCCTTCTCTTGACTTCTGTTTATCTAAACTACAAGGCATAACTTAGTGTGTCCACATTGAGTTTATTTTGGTCTTTAAATTTTATTAATAAAGCAGGAGTTGCATTTTCATCTGACATGAGATGTTTGAGGATGTGCCTGTGTACAACTATGGGAATACCCATCACTATTTTCCTGCAAACTTTTCTGTTTGAGTTACATCTTCTAAAAATGTTGCTAATGCATGAACATCATCCATCTCACTGTTTCCCTTTTCCTGTCAGTTCCCAACTGTTTGTATCCTGTGCATGGATGATTAGATTTGTAGAAGAATCACTGCTGGTTTAGGTTTGTATATTCCCTAGCACAGTGCAGTCTTGGTGTGTAATTAGAACTTTGAGGTGCTGCTGTTTTGCCTGAAGACTTGGGACAGGGAGTATCTCTAATGAAATATTGGCTGTTTAGCATTAAAAACACTGCAGAAATGCTATTCGGGCCTGAGGTTTGTTGTCTCCTGGAATTAGAGTGGTGAGTTACATGCTTTTATGCTGCTTACACAGGCAGTACATGGCAGGGATGAGTAATGACTGTTTCAATGTTTAGATCCGGAAGCAGCAGAAGGAGCACGCGGAGCTGATTGAGGAGTACCGGATCAAGCAGCAGCAGCAGCAGTGTGGGATGGGCCCCCACTCCATAATGCCAGGGGTTCAGGCCCAGCCTCCCATGGTTCCAGGAGGAGCAGCACCAGCAGTGAATCAGCAGAACTTCCCCATGGTGGCACAGCAGCTCCAGCATCAGCAGCACGCAGTGGTGATCCCTGGGCAATCCAACCCCACCCGGATGTCAAATCTATCAGGATGGCAACCTGGAAGTGCCCCTGCGAGTCACATTTCCATGACTCCGGCAAGGATGCAGCCTCCAATGACACCATTGCCAATTGCTCCTGGTACACCGGCTCCTGTGCCTGGCCCAAATGCAGCCACACAGTCAGGGCCACCCCCAAGGGTGGAGTTTGAAGACAACAACCCTTTCAGTGAAAGTTTCCAGGAGCGGGAGCGGAAGGAGCGCTTACGGGAGCAGCAGGAGCGGCAGCGCATCCAGCTGATGCAGGAGGTGGATCGACAGAGAGCTCTGCAGCAGAGGATGGAGCTGGAGCAGCACAGTATGATGGGGCCTGAATTGAATAACAAAACATCCTTATCTCAGATACCTTTCTTCAATTCTGAGCTGCCTTGCGATTTCATGCAAACCCCGCGGCCCCTGCAGCCGTCCCCACAGCAACAGCAGCAGCAGATGGGGCAGATCCTGCAGCAGGGTGCTGTGACCTCCCCTCCTGCCACCAATTTCATGCAAAGCACAGAGCGAAGGCCAGTGGCACCTGCAGCTTTTGGACCTGATGCATCTGCTGTTCCAGGTGGAGCCCCCAATTTCCATAATGTGAAACAAACTCATGGGAATCTCCCCGGGGCTGCCTTTACGCAGAACCAGGTCAGGCCTCCATTTCCTTCTGCTGTACCTTCATCTCCGGCGCTGGGGAGCAGTGCCCCATGTGGGTCAGACACTGGTGTGCCCCAGGCAGCAAACATCCCTGTGTCAGGCCAGTCTCTCATCCAGCTGTATTCTGACATAATCCCAGAAGAGAAAGGCAAAAAGAAAAGGACGCGGAAAAAGAAAAAGGACGACGATGCCGAGTCAATAAAAGCCCCATCAACTCCACACTCAGATATCACTGCACCATCAACCCCAACCATTTCTGATGCTACCTCCACCCCCACAGTGAACACCCCCAATGAGCCACGGCACCAGGATGAGCAGGAGTCCGTGGAGTTAATGGGCCCCTCGACATCCAACCCAGGAGAGAGCCAGAGCTCCCCGGAGCTGGAGGGGAAGCTCCCCAGCGGCAGCAGCAGCACATCCCAGAAACAGCCTGGTGGGAATGCAGAGGCTGAAAAGGTTAAAACGGACACACCCACCAGCCTCCAAGAAGTTAAACTGGAAAAGGCAGAAACTGATCAGTGCTCAGGTCAAGCTGAGCCTAAACCAGAAAATCCAAGCAGTATTAAAGTGGAGGAGGATAAGCCAACCTCTTCAGCTCCGAGTCCAGCACAGCCACCCGGTGCTCTGGCAGCCAAAGGGGAGTCAGGGAATGAACTGCTGAAACACCTGCTAAAAAACAAGAAGTCCTCATCTCTTCTAAATCATAAACCAGAGAACAGTGGCCGAGCAGAAGAAGAAGCTTCTGGGGATAAAAAGTTAGCAGAGAAGCAGAGTCCAGCTGAAGGAATGGTGAGCTTGGTGCGGGTTGTGTTACACTGTGGTCAGCAGCTGCCCAAACCTAGGCTGTGCCTTACTGTGGGCATGTGTTGGGACATAGCCTACCTGTATGAGGGTGGGGGGAACAGCTATAAGGAACTTTTGCCTCTTCCCTGCCTTTTCTCGACAAGTAAATCACCTGTGTTGAAAAAAGAATAAGCTTTAATATAAGTTCTTAGGTCAGCATATTCAGAAATTACTAAAATGCAAAAAACCCATTTTTGTACAGAAAATAGTCTTTCAAAATATCACTTCCTAGTATTAAGGTAGGATTTTACAGTATGATTCCTAATTGCTCACTGGTATGTGTCTGTACAGAACATGGTGTATCTGGGTGCTGCTTTTTCCTGTGACTCCACGTGAGTTGTCTGTGATTTATTAAGTCCTTAAAAACAGACCTATAGAAAAGTGCTTTCTTTGGAGGTAGGATACACTTTACACTTAGACTTGTTGGTCATTTTATTGTAATCTTAATATCTACTTTTGGGTTTTGAATTTCTAAACTCTAAATTCATTCTTAAAACAAAATTTAAGTGAATTTAAAAGGAATAAATGCTCATAAAAGTAAAGGCAATAATTCTGAGCAGCAGGTAATTTAACTAAGTGTAAAACATCCACAGTAAAAACATGTGACAGGAATATTAGAATATTGGTGGTAGGGGTCATTTAGAGCTGTTTAAAATAATAATGGAATTTTAAAATAATGGACTTGGCTTTGGCTTGCCCCTGTAGCATTAGAGTCCCTTTCTGATCCCTTTTACCCAGCTCTGCTGCCATGGGAGGAAAGGCTTTGCAGATTTGTACTGGAAGCATTTAAGCAAGTGGTACAATCCAGAAATGTTTCACAACACTTTTTTTGTTTCTAACCTCAAAATACTTTTGTATTCTATTAACTTCCACGCCTTTCCTCTGCCACCAAGTCTGTCTTTCATTAGGCCCTTGTGAACATCTCCAAGGTTTCATGCACACGTAACTTTATTTTAGGGGGTATTCAAAAGAGAATGTTTCTGGCCTGTGAGTTTTTAATGATGTTTTCAGATGTCAGTGGTGTTAATGGGAGGTCATAATTCTGTCTGTAGGGACAGTTCAGCAGTCCCACTTGCCAGTAAAATACACTTTGTTATCAGTGAGATTTATTATTCTGTGCCTGTGCCTTCAGAGTCATGCAGTAAATCGGAGTGAACTGTGCATTAACATGCCAAAACTTCTGCTGCACTTCCTTTTTTCACACCAGCAAACTGCAGGAGCCCAGATGCAAGGTGCATTTGGGTGCAGTAACAGCCAGCTCCAGAGAACAGACATAGGACCTGAAACCAAGAAGCAGAGGAACAAGCGGGCTCAGAGGACAGGAGAGAAGGCAGCTCCTCGGTCCAAGAAAAGGAAAAAAGAGGAAGAAGAAAAACAGGCTGTTTATCCTAATGCAGATACCTTCATCCAGCTGAAACAGGTAAGGCTGCAGGGTCTGGGAAAGGCAGTCCAGAGGACATGTGGGACAGTGGATTTCTCCTGATGGAAGTGAAGTTGGTCATTAAGTTGAATTTTGAGCACAGGGTGGGGAAAAGGAGAACTTTCACAAAATCGGGGAATTTGAAGTTTGGGATTTGTTTAATTTTGGAAGGTGGGCTGACATGGCAGGTAGCCCCAAAGCCATAGAGTTCCTGTCAGCTCTGGCAGCCTCAGGATGAGCTGGCAGGGAGCTGGAGCTGAACAGGGACTGCATTCCTTAACAAACAGAGAGACCTGTGTTTGACAGCATCCTGACAGTAGATAAATTCCAATTCTTCTTTTAAATTAGAAATCACTCTACTGATTGGAGCACTGCAATGTTCTGTATTACACTTAATTTCTGACTTATTTTTTCTTTTAATGCAGCAACTTTCTCTTCTGCCTTTGGTGGAACCAATAATTGGAGTGAGCTTTGCACACTTTCTCCCCTATGGCAGTGGCCAGCTAAATGGTGGAAATCGGCTTGTGGGAAGTTTTGGTAGTGCTACTCTTGATGGGGCTTCAGATTACTACTCCCAGCTCATTTACAAGGTATGATTTTCATCTGGATTTCTGTTGTATGCTCTCTGTGGGAAGAGAAGTCCATGATAGTACTACTTCTTCTCAGAGTTCCTGCCTTTTATGCAAGTAGAAGAAAAATAATCTTCTATTGCTAGACTAGATAGTGCAGTGGTGAAACAGTCACCATTGTTTTACTCTCTGGAAGTGGAAATTGGTTCTGGAAACTGTTGTTGTAAACTAATTAAAAACTGCAAATGCTCTTTTAACAAATGGATGCTAAATAATGAAAATTGTAATTACAGTTTTGTGGAGCAGAAAAGACTGAATTCTCAGTACTTTGCAAAGTCACTGAAAGCATTTAAGCATTTCTTAATGTGAATAAAATAAGAAATAGACTTTTTCTCATTTGTCCACCAGGCCTTAACTAAGAACCTGGGAACTCTGAACAAAACAAACAGTTTGTTGATGAGTAATAACCCACAGCATTTAAAACTCTGTCTCTGAGATCAGAGTGGCAATATTGGGAGGGCAACAAGATACTGAACAGGCAGAATCAAATTGCTGCTTGGATACCCTGATAAAAAAACCTGTTAAAACCAGTGGTGTTTTCTCCAGCTTTACACAGTGTGTAAGCTGAGAATGGGACCTACAGAAACAGTTTTTGTGGTCAAAAGTAAATAATGAGGATTAGCTTTGTAGGCATGCAGCAACAGATACTGAATTTCTCATTTAATTTTCATGTAACATATGGGCAGTTGAATAAACTGGTGAGAAGTAGCCCAGAGTTTAAACTTGCAGAATATCTGCTGCTCCATGGTAGCTGCTTCAGTGACCACTCATCCTGTGCTGAATGGGGGGCAGCTTCCCCTTCAGTGGCAACTGGGGAAGCTGACTTGTTTGTGGTGCTGGAGAGTCACTGTGGAATAGCTCTCTCAGCATGGAGTTGGGACCTTTGCTGAAGCTGTAGGAACTCGTTTCAAACTCTTTCTTAAAAAGTTATTTATCCATTTTTGTAAACAGTTTAGCCACATCTTCTTTTGGTAATGTGTTTGGCAGTGTACTCATGTAAACTGTTTCTCTGATACTACTGATACAGGAAAAGCCAATCATTTTGTCATTTACAGTAGATACTTCTCTGTATTTGGTCCCATGCTTGAGCTGTTTCTCAGTGCTACATCTGGGTGTAAACCTCTGAGGGGGTTACATTGACTGGTGCTGGAACAAGGCAAGTTCTCTTCCTGTGTTCCATCCTGACTGATGTTCTTTAATTAATGCCATGCAGCAGAACAATCTGAGCAATCCCCCGACCCCCCCGGCCTCTCTCCCTCCCACGCCGCCGCCCGTGGCCTGCCAGAAGTTGGTCAATGGCTTCGCCACCACAGAGGAGCTCGCTGGCAAAGCTGGAGTGCTGGGAGGCCATGATGGTAAGGGTCATGTGTGGTGGTTCTGTAAAGTGAGTCCTGTTGGTAGCGAATGGCAAAAAAGATCATGGAATGACAAACTGAATTGGAAGGGATCCACAAGGATCAGCGAGTCCAGCTCCTGGCCCAGCACAGGACACTCCCAGGAATCCCAGCATGTGCCTGAGAGTGTTGTCCAAATGCTCTTGGAACTCTGTCCAAAGTTCTGTGCTGTGCCCACTGCCCTGGGGAGCCTGTTCAGTGCCCAACCACCCTCTGGGTGAAGAACCTTTATCTAACATCTAACCTAAACCTCCCCTGACACAACTTCAGGCCACTCCCTCGAGTTCTGTCACTGGTCACCAGAGAGAAGAGATGAGTGCCTGCCTCTCTGTGCCCCATCCTGAGGAAGCTGGAGGCTGCTGTGAGGTCTCCCATCAGTCTCTCCCTCCCAGGTTATCTCCTAGGATGCTTCTCAGTTGGAATATTCCTTTATAATGCCCAGACTTCTTAAGGTTTTAATCATTACTACCCAGCAATATTTTTCACCCATATAGTGTCAGGTGTCGGTGCCTTTGTCTTGTTCCCTTTCAAAAACATGTTGAAAGCTTAAGAAATGAAAAGAAAACCTTAGGATGAGTTTTTTGGGTCCAGTACAAACATCTGGCGTGAGCTCCTTAATTGAGTGAGCTCAAAGCAGCCTATCCAGAATGTGTGCAGTCAGTATGTATTTCCTGATGCTTACAAATTGGACAGTTAAAATTCCTTTTTGTTCTTTTTACTGGCTCCTTGTAAAGACTATTCAGTGATTAAAATCCTTTTTCTCACACCCCTTTTCATTTGTTGTTACAAAATTGTTGATTTTTTGTAGTTTTGTGGGGTTTTTAAAGTAAACAAACATCCTCTCACAGTGGCAGAAGACACACTCAAAAGCCTTTCAAGCCCTGTTTGCTCAACATTTGCAGGTTTTTGTAAAAATGGCAGTTAATCCTGAATGGTCACAATTCCTTGAACTCCCAAGTGTCTGAGAGTGGTGTCAGCATCAGGCCCCACCCACACCCAGCAGGCAGCATGTCTGTCCCTGAAAGAGCTGGCCAGATGTCTCATTGTGCTGTGCCTTTCTGCTTTCAGTTACCAAAGCTCTGGGGCCAAAGCAGTTCCAGTTGCCTTTCAGACCACAAGATGATTTATTAGCCAGAGCAATGGCTCAGGGCCCCAAAACCGTGGATGTTCCTGCTTCACTTCCAACACCACCTCACAACAACCAGGAGGAGTTAAGGTAGGTTTTCCTTGACATCTTCAAAAAGGTATTTGGAGCAGATTCTGTAATCTTTTAGTGGATGAGACTTTGAAGGCATGGAGAAACAAAATCCTTTGTGCTCAGCCACAGAAGGGCAGAGAATGGAATGGGATCATTTTAACTCTTGATATTCCATGTGTAGAGAGCAGTGATGCCTTAGGTTTTAACTTTCATATGTTTCCAACCCTGCCCTGCCCAGTGTCACTCTGCAGTTCCCTGGAGCTCGTTCAGTGCTGTTCTCTCATGCTCACACACACACAACAAAGCCTCTCCAGCTCTCCAAGGACACCCAGACCCTCCTAGGCCCAACAACTGCAAACCACAATCTTGGGGACAGGGGGGCAAGCTTGGGCAAATTCCATCCTTGCCTGAGTTCTGCTTGGGGAATTGATGCTGATACCAAAGTGGGAAGAACTCGTGAGCTGTCATTGTCCATGTTGGGATGCACTGAGGCAGGAGCCTCTGGAGCCCAGAGTGTACCTCTGAAGGCCTTTCCAATCAATCCCTCCTTTATTCCTGTCTGCTCTCTGTTTCCAGGTAGCCATTTAAGGCATCAGTATCATAGTGAAACAGGTGGTTCCAGCCATTGCTAGACTCTAGATTCTGTTAAATTTTTAGGAACTCATTATTTTGCTCTCTTAAAAGTAGAAGAAAATCATACAAACAGGTGTTCATCCTGGAGCAGTGTGGTGCTGTAGTGACAGGACTGTGCAAGAGCCAGCCTCAAACTGCACAGCTCCACTCAGTTTCCCAGGTGAGAAACACTGGTTGGAACATGAGTCTCCCTGCAGAGATCTTCCCTTTTGCCTTCCTTGCAGTTCCCTACCCAAAATATGGGTGTCTGTGAAGCTCTGGAGCCTGTATGTGGACAAAGGCCAGACTGTTTAAATATTAAAACAGTTCAAATATTAAATGTTAATTTTTTACACTGGTAGGTAGAGTGATGGGGAATAGAGGGTTTGGCTTGGTTAGTGTTTCTGTTTTTCCACATGGGTCTTTCCCCAGAAATGGAATATGTGTGCAGTGGAATATGAGATACCCAGAAGTGATGGCCAACCACCTTCTTGTGTTCCCTGACCAGTAGCAAGAAGCAAGTTCATTTTAGCTCCCTATCATGATTTATAACTTTGGCTTACCAAAAGTTTAGTCCAGTTCCAAAATGGCTTTTTTTGGGTTTTGTTCTAGGGTTCAAGATCATTGTGAGGACAGAGACACTCCTGATAGCTTTGTTCCTTCTTCCTCTCCTGAGAGCGTGGTGGGAATGGAGATCAGTCGCTACCCAGACTTGTCAGTTGTAAAGGAGGAGAACCCAGAACCTGTCCCATCTCCCATCATTCCCATCCTACCCAGCAGCACTGGGAAAGGTGAGGCTGCAGCAGAGTAAACAGAGCCAGGATTGGTTTGTTCTGTATTCTCAGAGGTGCAGGATTAACCTGCTGTATTCTGGTTTTTTTCAGGTTCAGAAGCCAAAAGGAATTACATAAAATCAGAACCTGGTTCAGGAGCGTTACCTGGTTCTGGCTTCTTTGCCTCCCAGCTTGGACCATCCCAAAATGGTCCTAAATCTGGCCTTATCTCTGTAGCAATTACTTTACATCCTACAGCTGCTGAGGTAAAAGGAATAAGCTTGTATTACATACATGAAGTACAACAGCAGTTAATTTGTTTTATATAGAGTGACTCTGAGGTTACAGTACAATAATGCTGCTGTTGCAATCTTCCAGTAGTTTGTATTTTTGCTGTCTGAACTTCCTGTCAGATGTAAACAAAGGTTTGTTTCTGTTACTGTTTTTAGAACATCAGTAATGTTGTAGCAGCATTTTCCAACCTGCTCCACGTCAGAATTCCCAACAGTTACGAGGTCAGTAACGCTCCAGATGTCCCATCCTCCATGGCAGCCACCAACACTCACAGAGGGAACCCATCTATGGAGTACAGGCAGCACTTGCTGCTGCAGGGTCCCCAGGCAGGATCCATGGGACCTGCCAGGATCGTGGGGCCCTATGGACTGAAGCAGCCCAGTGTGCCCTTCCCTGCCAACAGCAATGGTGAGTGGGCTTTAACTTCCAAGTGTTCACTGCCAGGCTTTAACTGAGTCAGCATTGATGCATTTCAGCCTCATAAATTCATGCTGCAGAATTCAATAGTTGCTTGTTGTTCCAAATAAAACTTCTCTCTTCTTACATGATGATGTGGATGAGTAGTTCTCATCCATCTCTGATTCCATTATCTGTTTACATCACTGTCAGTGAGGCATTTCTCCCATAACTCCTAATATTTTTTTTCGTCCAGTCTGGTTTTAAATCCATTATTCAGAAAGATTGTTCATGATTGTTTAAGCCTGACATGATTGTTTAAGCCTGTATTCCTGTGTTAGTTTATTTTGTCATTTTTTACACAAGAATATTTCTGCCGTGTTTATACAATTGGTTTAGGTCTGATTTATACAATTAATCCACCAGGTCAAGCTTAAAGCTCTCCTTCCATGCCCTGTCCAGGAGAGCGCTAGCCCTCTAGACCAGTGAACAATATTGTGATCTCTGATAAATTTGGTTTGATCTGATACAGCCTCTGACAGAGAATCTGTTCCCTAGGTCTGGCTGGCTACAAGGATCACAGCCAGAACATGGCAGAAGGCTCAGCACTGAGGCCTCGCTGGTGCTCACACTGCAAGGTCGTGGTTCTGGGCAGTGGGGTGAGGAAATCCTTCAAAGACCTGCCCTTCCTCAAGCAGGTCAGTACTGAAGTGGCCAGGACAGGGCCCTGCACTCAGCTGGGGCTCCTTACAGCAAGGGATGGCTCAAAGTCCTGTTTGTCATGGTAGTTGAGAGCTCTTCCAGCTTGCTGTGGAGTCCCCTGTCCCTGCATGTCCTAATTCAGGGTGGGACATTCAAGCACATTTGCAGTACAGCTCAAATATGGCAAAGTTGTTATTACTGATACAAAATGAATTCCAGCACATTTCATAAAATAGGTCTCATCTGTGGGAGTTCTCAAAGTTCTCCTACCAACCTCCTTCCCTGACCTCTTCAGGGACCTCAATGCAAAGCGAGCTCATTTGTGAGGCAGCCACGTCACTGCATCAGGAATTACTGTAAGAGCAGGAATACTTGCACTCCTTCGGGGCAGAAATCAGATTTCAGTCGCAGTCTCTTGTCCTTACACTGGGAACTGTCATCCCTTCAAAAAGTGCCATTGCTCTTCAGTGACCAGGAGGTGACTACACCACAAAGATGTAGCCAGAACTTGGATAGAATAAAGAGTTCATGCAGCCAGGAATGCACTGATTTCCCCATAAGGTTTTGCAGATGGATCAGTAGATGAAACAGTGTGATCTGGCTTTGATTAGGCTGAAATGAGACATTCTTTTGCCATCTAAAGATAAAAGAAAATGGATTTTGCTTTGCAAGAGTGCCTATGGAGCAGATGGGTGCATGGTGTAGAATGCTTTATTTTGATTGTTAAACTTCTGTGAAAGGCAGGAAATGCTGAAGAACAAGGGTGTAGGTGATGGCAACGTTAGATCTGTCAAATAATCAAGTATTTATATCACAGCATCACTCATTATTTCACAAATGTTCTACAAATAAATGAGTTTCCAGCCAGATTGGAAGACTTGTTTCATTACACTTGCTATGTGAAGAATGGCATTAAAATGCAGTTCTGATACTCTTCTGTGTTTGATTCCCAGGATTCCCAAGAAGGCTCAGATAAAATGAAGGACATTGTATTCTGTAGCAACAACTGCTTTGTTCTTTATTCAGCAGCTGTGCAAGCAAAAAATTCAGAGAACAAAGTAAGTATCAAACATTGGCAGACCCAAGTGAGCTGAAATTATTGTCACTATTTGTTGGAGAACAGAAAGGGGGCGAGGGGGAAGCTTGCACTTCATTGGAGAGGTTTATAAATTAATTGCTCTATAGTCAGATGTTGAGATTCTGAACCAGCAGCGTGAAGTAAAAGTCATATTTGCAGAACTTTGTGTCTGACAGATCCATGGCAGAAAAGCCTCCATCTTTGGCTGCCCTTCCCAGGCTTTGAAGATGCAGTCTCAAAGTCATTCAAGTTCTCTGGGCATTGTACACAACCACAGACAAGTTTTTAAGGTGTATATCCTGCATTTGGATTTGGCTTGCATGGTAAAAAAAAATACAACTGTGAAAATAATACTTGAGCAGCAAGTTTGAAAAAGGAGTTTTATTTGTTCAGTGTAAAAACACAATCCTGTTCCCTGACTTTATTTGGGCAAAGCTGCTACATTAAAGCACTGAGTACTAAAACACCAGTAAGGAGCCTGTGAGCTGACAGGGACCAGCAAAAGGAGGTTCTGATTACTGGAGAAGTATATTAGAAGAAGTTCGTTCAACTGAAAGTGGAATTAGGCCATGGAATTTTCTCAGGTGGTGCTGAATATTCTGCTGTAGTTCTCTTACCTGCAGACACTGTGAGGGGTGTCTGACACCTGAGAGAAATGGGGGCATCATTTTTTGCTGTGTCCAGGGTTAGAGGAAGGCGGACTTAAACTTATCTAATTATTTAATTGTTAAGATTGACATAGTCTTCCCTCAAGACTGATGAGTCCTGCCAAGTTTCTCAGAGTTAAAATATTTTTAGTACTTCTTTAAACTAACTTGTCTTCTGCTGTTTCTAGATCAAATGTACCTTTTTCCCCCTAAACCACTAGACAGAACAGGCCATGTCCTTCAAGCTTTACCTAACTGATGTGTTCTCATAGTCCTGTATGGACTCTATAGTTTGAAGTCTTCCTTCAAGTGCATCCCACTTCCTTTCTCAGGAGAAATTGAACAAAAAAAAATGCAGCCCTGGAGAAGATAATTGTGTGTACATCCACATCCTTTTAGTGTCCTGTGTAGTTCATTTTCGATTGTATGTAAACAGGGTAACATTCCTCTACAAGTGCATCAGCGTGTACCTAATTAAGTTAATTAAATATCATGTTCATGCCTCTTGATCCTTTAATTTACTCTTTCAAGATTAATCACACAAACCACATTAAGCACTTCATAATCTAAACTTCCTTTGTTTTTCTTGTTTTCTCTCTTAGGTTTGTTTTTTCACAAGTCTCTGCAGGAGTAATTCTTGTTTACTGTGACTGAATAGTTTAAGTTCTCAAGGTGTATCTAATCCAGAGCCCTGCAGTAATTTCTCCTCACTTGTTTCCAGGAGACAAATATGTGGCATTAGTTCTAAATTTTCCACCTCTACCGAACACCAGATTCTTATGCTTTACATTACTTCTGTGAGCTGTATTTTAAGGTTACTTTGTGTTGTAACAAAACTTCCTAAGAATCACTAAGAATTAAAGCTGGCAGTCAGTTCACTGAGGGCAGTTGAGGAGTATTGCATTCATTCAGAACCTGGACAAAGGATTATCTGTGCTTTCTCTTGTGAATTAAAGGGACCGTGCTCTAGGTAGGCTGGGAGAATTTCCTGCTCCAAATCCCAGCCCAAGCTGACACCTTACAGGGGTCAGGATAATTTCCATCTTTCTTTGTTGCTGCATCTTGATTTGAGGCACTGGGAGAAGCCTCTCCTATACTGAGCTGCCCATGTTTTCAGGATACATTTAATGCTTAACAAGTTTGGGATCTTTTTCTGAAACAGTTTTCTGTTGATTATCAGGAATCAGTCCCAGCCCTGCCGCAGTCACCAATGAAGGAGAGGCCGCCCAAAGCATTCCATCAGTACAGCAACAACATCTCCACTTTGGACGTCCACTGTCTGCCTCAGCTGCAGGAAAAGGTTTCTCCACCCTCATCACCCCCCATCATGTTCCCCCCTGCGTTTGAAGCAGCCAAGGTAGAGGCAAAACCGGATGAGCTGAAGGTAACGGTGAAACTCAAACCCAGGTTAAAAGCAATACACAGCAGTCTGGAGGACTGCCGGCCTCCCAGTAAGAAGTGGAAAGGGATGAAATGGAAAAAGTGGAGCATTCAGATTGTGATTCCTAAAGGATCATTCAAACCTCCTTGTGAAGAAGAAATAGATGAGTTTCTTCAAAAACTGGGCACAACCCTTAAACCAGACCCTGTGCCTAAAGACTACAGGAAATGTTGCTTCTGTCACGAGGAGGGCGACGGATTAACTGATGGACCAGCAAGGCTTCTTAACCTGGATTTAGACCTTTGGGTCCATTTGAACTGTGCTCTTTGGTCTACAGAAGTCTACGAGACACAAGCTGGTGCCTTAATAAACGTGGAACTAGCACTGCGGAGAGGCCTGCAGATGAAATGCATGTTCTGTCACAAAATGGGTGCCACCAGCGGTTGCCACAGGTTAAGGTGCACCAATATTTATCACTTTACCTGTGCCATTAAAGCACAATGCATGTTTTTCAAAGACAAGACCATGCTTTGCCCCATGCACAAACCAAAGGGAACTCATGAGCAGGAGCTGAGTTACTTCGCCGTGTTCCGGAGGGTGTACGTGCAGCGCGATGAGGTGCGGCAGATCGCCAGCATCGTGCAGCGCGGGGAGCGCGACCACACCTTCCGTGTGGGAAGCCTCATCTTCCACACCGTGGGGCAACTGCTGCCACAGCAGATGCAGGCCTTCCACTCCTCCAAAGCCCTCTTCCCCGTGGGATACGAGGCCAGCCGGCTGTACTGGAGCATGAGGTACGCCAACAGGCGCTGCCGCTATCTCTGCTCCATCGAGGAGAAGGACGGGCTCCCGCTCTTCGTCATCAAGGTGGTGGAGCAGGGCCATGAGGACCTGGTCCTGACTGACCCAACACCTAAAGGTAAATTTGAGAGCTAAGATCATGAACTTGTGGGTTGACTGTTGTTTGTACTGCTGATTCCTGTGGTACGGCACCTGTTGGAAACAACCCTTACAGATGCTGTTCTAATGCAATGTTTACAGTGAGCTTCCAGGGCCCATTTTTAATTCTATGCTGTGAAGACTGTGGACACCTCTGAAGAAATTGTATAAGCTGCAGATCAGAAGAAATGTTTGAAGTGCACAGAGGAGACCCAAGATTGAGTACTGAAAATGAATTAAAGCAGTTGGAAAGTCAGCACAGGTTCCCTTCTGTGAAAAGTGACTTTGTTTAAATACAGAGCCACTGCTCAGTTCTCTTTAAATCAGCCGGGCTCACGTTAGGGAGCTCTAAAAACAGCTGAGTGACCACGTTGTTCTCGGCGTGGGTAATGTCTGTGTCAGAGTAAAGAATGTCAGCGTGTCCATAAACATGGGCAGGTCTTGGAAATCAGCTCTTGGATGTGCTGGTGACCTGTAACCCTCTGGGTCTCAAGGCCTTGGTGCTGTGGGTGTTGATACTCTCAGCCCTACTGTGCCCAGTCAGACCAGTGCCAGGGAATTGCCCACAGAGAACAAGCACTGTCTACAGACAATCAGTGAAAATAGAATATATTGTGTATTTTCAGAAAATCCTACTTTTGCAGAATTTCTCAAGAGAACTTGTCCATGTTCTTGTCAGAGGACTGAAAGTTTCCATGCTGAGAATAGTGAAAGCTTCATTTCTGAGAATTGAGGGTGCAGAATCAATGGCATGTTTCTTTGGGATTTGTTAAATCCCAAAAATCAGCAACTCACCAAATCCTTCTCCACTTCACTTTTTAGATCCTGGCCTGTTGGTATAGGCAGTCAAAGACAAAAGCATTCTCAGTACTAGTTCCCATATCCTCAGGCATTTGTTTTAAAACCAAGTGCAATAGTCTTTTATTTTTTGATCACTGTAATTCTCTCCCGATGGTTGTGTAGGTGTGTGGGATAAAATCTTGGAGCCCGTTGCTACTGTTAGAAAAGAATCTGAAATGCTCCAGCTGTTCCCTGGCTATCTGAAGGGTGAAGATCTCTTTGGTTTGACAGTCTCTGCCGTGGCCAGGATTGCAGAATCGGTGAGTTCACCACCCCAGTTCTTGCTGGATCATCGCAGTTGCTGGATAGACCCATGAGAAGGGGAACAGAAAGAAGTATGGGAAAGTAAACATTTTGTTACACATGTAACTAAACACATAGTTATTTATATTTTTTCTTTTTCTCTCTCTTTTGCAGCTGCCAGGGGTTGAGGCCTGTGAGAATTACACTTTCCGCTATGGCCGAAACCCCTTAATGGAACTTCCTCTTGCCATCAACCCCACGGGCTGTGCCCGTGCCGAGCCTAAAATGAGTACCCATGTCAAGAGGTTTGTGTTAAGGTATTTTGTTTTAATTTCACATAGTACAGCCCAGGGTTTATAGGCTGCTTTAGGGTTATTTGTGCTTTCGTCTGCTGCTTACAAACCCTGTCGTCCTTGGCTGTGAATGTGCATGCCCTGGTCAGAGGAACTGCTTTGTGTCTCCGCTAGCTGACTTTAAGTGTCTGTATGTCTAAGAGGATTTTTAGTGGGTTTCCTGGCTGTTTTCAGAGAAATCTTCAGTTTTTCTTGTATTTTTTCCTGTTACATGCCCAATTCCTACAGGCCTCACACCTTGAATAGCACCAGCACATCGAAGTCCTTTCAGAGCACAGTCACGGGGGAGCTGAACGCGCCTTACAGCAAACAGTTTGTCCATTCCAAGTCCTCTCAGTACCGCAAGATGAAAACCGAGTGGAAATCCAACGTGTACCTGGCTCGCTCTCGCATTCAGGTCAGCTCCCACAGCAGAAAATGGATATTTCAAATATCACATATGCTTTTATTCCTACCTGTTTTACAGCTGAATTCTGTAGTTGTCATATTTTATATATAAATATTTGTATAAATCTACATTAAAATTGGAAACTAAACCTATTGCAAAATTCCATCTAGTTTCGTCCCAAAATCAGCAATTTTTACATAGCACATCAATTGCATAGATATACCTTAAGTAAGATTACTTTTTAATTATTATAAATATCTTTAAAAATTAATTTGTTACAGTCAATTAGGAGAAAGGGCTTTTCAAGTTTTGGGGTGTTCTGGGGGTTTTAACCTATTTCTCAAAACTTAAGTAAAACTTAATAAAAATAGAAATACACAGTGGAATCATGAGATGGCTCGGGCCAAGCTGATGAAGTGGTACAAGACCAGCAGGAAAAGCTCTGTACTTGCTTGCCTTTGTAACAATATGAAATCTGTTGCTTCACCTGATGCTGCTGGTTTGCCCCACAGACTGTTTTGGAAAAGCTTTGTCACTAATCTGGCCGTGTGTGGACACGGTTGTTGTTTGTTTTAGGTGGGACTTCGCCGTGCCTGGGTTCCTCTCAGGTGTCTCTGGTCTAGCACAATCCACTCTTACTTCTCAGTGAATTTATAGCCTTTGCACAGTCAGGTGTCAGATGGGTAAGAGCAGCTGAGACAGCAGCCGAGTGTTCTTGGATCTCTGTGAGGCTGGATTTTTCACTGGGCTGTTACAGCATCAGTCACTCATTATTACTCAGTGCTGCTTCCTCTCTTCAAGTACTTCCCTTTCCACTGCTGGTTTGGGGCACGGTGTGGAGCAAAGTGTGAGTGTAAAGTGACTAACTCTCAATGTACTTTCCGTAGGGCCTGGGCTTATATGCTGCTCGAGACATTGAAAAGCACACAATGGTCATTGAATATATTGGAACGATTATCCGCAATGAGGTGGCAAACAGGAAGGAGAAGCTCTATGAATCTCAGGTAGGGTTGTTTATTCATTCTTTCCTCTTCCCCATTCAGACATTTGTACAACAAAACAAAGGCCTATTGTGCTTGATGAATTCAGGTGCCCTGATTTGTTTTCTGCTGTGCCATAAATGCAGTAGGCTAAAAATACAACCAGAGGAATTACACAGTGATGGTTATCAGAGTGTTTCAGTGTTTAATAAATTTCACAGCACCCTGGCCAGGTAGGAAGGACACATCCTCTGTTCCAGAGGACACAGCTCTGGCAGACCTGTTTTTAATGAGAACTTCTTCAGTTTAAAGCCAGTTCTTTTGTGTGACTTGATGGCATTGTAGCAGTTAGTGCCTGTCTGGGAAGCACTCAAATATTCTGGATAAAAGGCAGTATGGAAACTCAGGAAAGACTGAATTCGTTTGTGTTTATGACCCACCATCCCTCACAGACCTGTGGGGATACAGGCAGTGTGTGACAGCACTTTCCCTCGTGAGCCAGTGGGCACTGCCTGATCAAGAATCCAGGAGGGCACTTGGAGCTGGCCCATGTTGTTGGTTCATCACTGGCAATGCAGTAAAACCTCACCAGAGCCCTTATCCCACTTGTGCCTTTCAGAACCGTGGCGTGTACATGTTCCGCATTGACAACGATCACGTCATCGACGCCACTCTGACAGGAGGCCCTGCAAGGTGGGTGGCCCTGGAGGGATCCCCAGCCTCCTCCTCGGGCAGCCCCCGCCTTGGCCCGGGGCTGTTGGAGGCTCTCAGTTTGTGGTTTTATTCTCTGAGCTGTTATATTCAAACTGTCCCACTGGCTCTCTTCCATCAGCTTTGCTCATCCTTCAGTTACGTTTCATGGCAGCTATGAAGAAAGGAATTTTTTTTGATCCTTGATTTTTTTTTGACACTTGATTTTTTTTGACATGTTTCTTTACCTAGAAGAAGTACAGAGTAATGTAATTCTAAGTGGAAGGGCAGTGAGCCCGTGGAGCTAAGGCCAGCCTGAGGTTTGGTTCAGATTTGCCTCAAGGGATGGTGTTTTCCTAAAAGGTTTCATCTGTCCCACACTTCTCTTGTAGGTACATCAACCATTCGTGTGCGCCCAACTGCGTGGCTGAGGTGGTCACTTTTGAGAGAGGACACAAAATTATCATCAGCTCCAGCAGAAGAATCCAGAAGGGGGAGGAGGTAGTGCAAGTTCTGGCTTTACACCCCTCTTGCCATGTGCATCAATCCAGTGATTCCTGGCCAGTGGCACAATTTGTCTGTGCTGGGGGGAGGTGACATTTCCCTTCCCCTGTCGTGTAAAACTCTGCCTGTCCCTTGCAGTGCAGCCTCTGCTGCGTTCTGCTGTTAACCTATAGCTGTAGGGAAAACTGTGGCAAGGCCCAGCTGTCCCATAACCACTCTCCTTCCTCTCTTTGCAGCTTTGCTATGACTATAAGTTTGATTTTGAAGATGACCAGCACAAGATTCCATGTCACTGTGGAGCTGTAAACTGCCGAAAGTGGATGAACTAGAATGCATTCCTTGCTGTCTTTGAGGGTTGCTTGTCCCTAGGAAGAAGTGATTCACATTTTGATTTTTGTCAACAGAAAATTGTTGCCTTTTTGAAAGGGGGAAAAAAAAATCACTTCTGGAAATAGAGATTTCTACACAAGTATTTAAAAAGAAAAAAAAAAAAGGAAAAATAACCCACCAACCA
Source organism: Erpornis zantholeuca (assembly GCA_013400515.1). NCBI lineage: Eukaryota > Metazoa > Chordata > Aves > Passeriformes > Timaliidae > Erpornis > Erpornis zantholeuca. The sequence goes on along the minus strand of VZTN01004750.1, from coordinate 169,761 downwards.
ACAAGCACCAGAAGCAAGCCGGCAAAATCTGAAGCTGACTTTCCAGACACGTGGAGGCGAAACTGAGTTAACAGAATGGTCCAGCACTTTTGTTTTTTGAGCTCACTAAGGAGAAACTGTTTAACTTGGGCAAAGAACCGCTGGCTGACCTGCAGGAGGGCAGGTGGCCACTATGAATGTAAGACTGAAATCACCAGCGAAAGGGAGAAGTCCAAAGTGCTGGCCACAGCCTTATTTGATAAAGGGGCAGGCCCTCTAATTAAAGAAAAAATTTTAAATAAAAGTAGACACCACTGAACAAGGAATGTACTGAAATGACTTCCTTAGGGATAGAGCTAAGGGAAAAAATAACTTGCACTAAAATACATTTAAATACTTGATTCCATGAGTCAGTTTATTGTAGTTTTTGATTTCTGTAAAATAAGAGAACCTTTTTGTATTTATTATTGAATAAGTGAATGAAGCTATTTTTAAAAAGAAAGTTAGAAGAAAGCCAAGCTGCTGCTGTTACCTGCAGAACTAACAAACTCTGTTACTTTGTATAAAAGTGTAAATATTTTGAGAAGAAAAAATACAGTATAAAAATAGTTATTGACCAAATGCTACCAGACTCTGCAGCAGTTCGGGTGCTTATTCTCAAGCGTTGATAGGGATGTTACAATATGATCTCATGTACTCACGGACACGCGAGTCCCAGTTCGGAATAACCAAAATCTCAGTTTAAAGAGAGGGGGTTTTGTATGTTTAAAGCAGTCTCAACTGTGGTCTTACGAGAATTTTTTTAAGTAAACCTTAAGCCTGGTAAAGGCATGTATATTACAACTCTGACTTTTGTAGATGTTTGGGTAATTTAGATCAATTTTATTTGTATTATATTGTTGCATCCCTATTTCTTAAGTCAGGTTTTTTTGTGCTTACAATTTGTGATAACTGTGAATAACTGCTAAAACCACCCAAAATAGAGGCTGGACATGGTTTTTTTTTTTTTTCTTCAGCAAAAGTAGTCAAGGATTAGGTGACTGTTCAGCCTACATTAAATCATGTAAACAGCATAGAATCAGTTGGAGCTTCAGTCTGATGCGATAGCCTTCTTAAAAGGAAAACAAGGAAAAAAATTAGGTGTAATGTGCTTGCAGCTGCAGGACTCTGGCAATAGGGTTTTGGAAAATGTAATTTAAAGATGTGTTTGTATGGATTGTTTTTGTTTACATTTCTTTAAAAAAATAAACACTGTTTTGTGTTTGCTTGTAGAAATTTAATCAGCATTTTGAACCAGGTTAGCTTTTTATTTTGTACTTAAAATTCTGGTACTGACACTTCACAGGCTAAATATAAAAAAAAAAATGAAGTTTTTTTTTTTTGTGTGCACAATTAAAGTGGACTGTAAACTGTTGGTATATTCAGTAATACAGTTCTGAACTTGTAATGTATATGGCATGATGTATTTTTATCTTACAGAATAAATCAATTGTATATATTTTTCTCTTGATAAATAGCTGTATTAAATTGTTTCTTGAATATTTTTCTTCTCTTGTACAATATTCCAACATCCTACCAGTATTTGTCCTACAGTTTTTTCTGTTCTGTATAATAGTATCTAATGTTGGCAAAAAAAATACAAAAACAACACAAAAAAAAAGAATTTTTTGAAGTATACAGAGTGTTATGGGTTTTGGAATTTGTGGAAACAGATTTAGAAGATCAGCATTTACGAATAAAAATATTTTACATCTATAAAGTGCATCCTCCTGTTGTCATTTGAGGTGTCTGGTTTCTGCTTCTTTCAGGATTTGTGTCTGCTTTCACCAGGGAGAAGTGTTTGCCTTCCTAGTTCTCCAGTACAAGCTGCACCCTAAATTTCACAGTGGGTGCCACATCCTCATCTCAATGCCTGAGTTTGAACACTTAGTTCAACTAAGTCTCCTCCATCCTGCAGGAGGGGGAGCAAGCAAAGGACTGAGTGGGGTTAAACTTTGATGTTGCTGCTGTGACAGTGCTGACTCCAGAGCCGTTCCCAGCAAGGTCTCAGCCCAGGCCCGGCCTAAAAAAAAGGCTCAAAGGCTTAGCATGGAGCAATAGGAAGCATCCAGGCCAGAGCTGTTCCCTGGTGTTATTTATATGGTGCACTTGGCTGCTGCAGGATCTGTCTGCTCCTCTGGCAGCCACAGCCACCACCCACTCCAGGAGCCAGTGAGGAGATGTTTGACACAGGGGCTTAAAAGTCAGCCCCAGGCAGAAATTCTTTCTTCACAAATAACAAATTCTCAGTATGACAGCAGGAAGCTGAGTGCTGTGACAGTGCCTACTGTGGGATGAGGCTCTTCCTTCTGTGCTTCCTATTCGCCAAAGCCCCTGGGGTCAGCTGGGAGCAGTCACTCAAATCCAGGGCAGAACTCTGAATTCCTGCTTGCACCAGGCAGCCCAGCTTGGAAAAGGGCCCAAGCAGCGATCTCTCATCCTCACTCGGGTGATGGCCTGGCTGTGTAGCAGCACCAGACCTGTCTCTGGGCAGAAATTCCCTGCAGGAACAGCTGACACTGTCCAAAACTCCATCACCTCTATCTGTTCCTGAAACTGGCGCTGCTCCTGGTGACAGCAGCCTCTCAATCTCCCCACTGGGAGCAAAAGGTCAAAAATTCTCCATGGCAATCAACTCAAACCATAAATAAAGCAAGCTGCTGCTCTGCCTGTTTGAGGATGTGTTTGGTTTTTCTGACTTTTTTACTGTTTTTTTTAAAAAGACAACAGCAAGGCAGCAGAAGAAAAGGCCAAAAGGTTCCTGCACAATGTCACAGGAAAGCCCTGCACACAGCTGGGAGCAGCTGTGCCAGCACCTGCTCCAGTCAGGGTCAATGAAACAGGCATTAAGTTAAGCTGCAGCCCCCATCCTTTCACGCTGGCAAGGACTGGAATTCCACACACAGCAACCACCCAGGCTGCCACTGCTGCCACTGGAAAGGTTCACCTGAGCTGATACAGTGTTCCAGCCCTATCCTGCGAGCCCTGCCTGACCCCAAGAGTCCTGTGCGAACTGATGTCAAGACTGGGTGCCCCTGAGCAAGGCACAGCACAGGCTCAGCTGACCAGAGGGGCTGGGTTGGTTTTAGAGGCTTTCCTTGGTAGGAAAGAGCTCGGCTGGTGTCTTAATTACTCCCATTGTAATGCTTTACCTGGAAGAACTTCCACTTCAGCCAATGGTTCTGGTTTGCAATTAAACCCTGGTACCAGGTTCTCCCTGCTGGGGGCTCAGCCCCTCCAGGACAAGTAGAGGAGGCAGAGCAGCTGCCCTGTGGCCAGGCCACTCTTACCTGCTCCTTTGCATCCTCCTGCTTTTCTCCTCCCAGGTGCTGGCCTTGGCAGGCAGCTGAAGGACCAAACAGCCTGGCACAAGTCAATCTCCTCTCTGCAGAAAGATGTGTCTGTAATTACTCCAATATTATCATTATTTGCTTCATGCTGCCCAAAATGGCAGTAAGTGGATGCTGGAGTGTTTGTGCAGCTGGAGAACATTTCTGCTGCCCAAGTGGAAGGGCAAGGCTGTCCTGGCATTTCCAAGGTCTGAGCTGTGTTTTCCCAGGGAAGGCAGTCACTGTGGAGTGGGAAGCAAGGCCAATGGTGCTAAGGAAAAATGTGCTGGGTAAGAGCAGCTTTTGTCTTCTGCAGGAGCTTCCACACCCTGAAGAAGCTGAGGCAGGAAGTCAAAGAAAGGTAAACAGTAAAATAAATGAAAACAGAGAAGTGGAGGAAAAAACTCAGAACTTACTTCCCAAGCCTTCCAAGACGTGATTAAAGGAGAAAGGGAGTGAAAACAAGGGAAGGCCCAAATTGTGTGAACATTAGTTTGCATCAGTGTCTAAGTCGGTGATTTCTGGTCCAACAGCTACAAAGAGTAAGGCCATACAAATTAATAAAAAAATGATACTTTATTTTAAATGCAGCTACTGTCATGAGTCATCAAAATAGACTTTGCAATAGTTACTTTGTTTTAAATATGAGGTGATGAATGACAGCAAGAACTTAAACTACATTAAATGTCCTAAAATTAAAAGAACTAAATTTAAATATCACAAATGGCAATTTTCAGAAGATGAAAGGGAATAAAAATATTTTCCAGAAAAAGTAATTTTGGCCAGTAAACCCATACTAGAAAGGTAAATTATTGAGATACTGCACATGAAATACTCAAGGAGGACTCCTTTCTCTCATTGTCATTTAGAAGATCCACAAAGGTGAAATCTCACCATTTAAATTACATTGCTCTAATGATTTCTCTTACGTAAAACTAGTCCAATAATCCAGGATCATCCAAGGAACTGATGATAAATTTCACTTCTCCGTGCAGGGGGGACTGCTGCTCTCAGTGTGTGACCAGGGACCAGTGACCACCTGGAGCTTCCCACACTCAGCTCCTCAGGGCAGGGCATTTCCAGCAGGTCCTTGCAGTGGTTGTGCTGGGTGTAGCAGCCAAGGGCTCCGCACAAAACCCTCCAGAATGACTTCAGATCATGGCTGAAGGGGAACCAGGGCTCAGCTGAGCTCTCCTCAGCCACCTCCTCACTGTCTCAGCTCTCGAAGTGCCACTGCTGAGGAAGGGACCCATCACAGATGGCCACAGTCACATAGCCCTTGTGGCTCAGTGGATCCACCACCTTCAGGCATTGCCCCACGGAGACCTGGTACAGGCGGTTGTTTTTCTAGAGCAGACAAAAACACAGATGGGATTTATTTACTGAAACTTCTGTTCTCCATTGTCAAACTGGAGCTGAAAGCGATGCCCAAGGGGAGGGGGTGCTCCTTCCTGACAGATGAGCCTTTCAGCAGCCTCCCTGACACACCAGGCCCACAGCAGCAGCAGAGTACAGCACACCCCATAACCATATCCAGACTTTGAAACAAAGGCTCTCATGTCCTCACAAGCCCCCAGTTGGGGTTTTGTTTATACCACAGTCTTAATGAGGTGGAGGGATGATCAAACCCATTCCCCAGCACTCAGCAAAAAAAAAGCCCACAAGGCTGTAGTGAGGCACAGACAGGCCATAGAATCCTAGAATGGTTTGGGTTGGGAGGGACCTTAAATATCATTTAGGTCCAATTCTCCTGCCATGGGAGAACTGGACCTAAACTGGGTTGCTCAAACACCCATACAGGTTTGCCATGAACATTTCTAGGGATGGGGCATCTGCAGCTTCCCTGAGTAACCTGTTACAGCATCACACCACTCTCACTGCAAAGAATTTCTTCCTAGTATCTAATCTAAACTTGTCCTCTGTCAGTTTAAAGCCATTACCCCTTGTCACTCCATGCTCTTGAAAAAAGTCACTCTTCAGCTCTCCTGTAGCCCCCTTAGGCACTGGAAGGATACTTTAAGATCTCCCTGGATCCTTCTCTTCTCCAGGCTGAAGAGAGGTCCCTGTTGTGCATGTGACCACACCTTAGCAGTGCCACTGCCCTCAGCACCCACACGCTGGGGAGCTGCACACGTCATGACAGGATTTGTGCATGGTGGGTGCCCATAGCCAGGGCAAGGCCAAACCCCAGCCAAGAGTGAGAAGGAAACAGATCCTATTCTTTCATTACCCTCAGAGCACTGTGCCATCTCCTCTACCAACAGCCTGTTACTGCACAGCCCCAGCAGCTCCCATGGGCACCCACTCCTGCTGTCCTGCACAGAGGGAGCAGATACACGAGAACAGTTATGCCAGGCTCTGTCACTGCTTATGGCCATAACCAGAGGTCCAGTAAAGCAGGAGGACATGGAAAGAAAACACAACACTCCTCCAAAATATCCCCCCCAATTCAACTCTTCTACCAAGACTGACAGTGCACAGTTAGTATTTCCCATGTCAATGGTTCACTCAGTGGATTTCCCCTTGTTCCAAAAGACTTGGTATCTAAAGAGTCCCAGCCAGCTCTCATATACCTGATGGGAAAGGTGTCCCACACCTTCCATTTGCCTCTCCATGCTCCTCTGAGCCTTCTTCAGCCCTAATTTAGTTTTTCTGAGAGGAGGTGACCAGCACATGCAGTACAAAGCAAACCACAATAGTGTGCTGACATTTTCCTGTTTCAGCCCCTATTCCCTTCCTAATCAATCCTAGTATTTGATTCACTTTCTTTTCAGTGGATCACTGATGAGCACCAGTGTGACCCTGTTACAGATCCGCCCCCCACGCCCACAGTGGCAATGGCCAGCTCAAAGCCCACCTGTCATGCATGAAGCCCAGATTCCCCACCACCACCACAGGCATCACCAGCAACCTCATGCACCCATTGTCAGTGGCCATTCTCTCAGTCCTGTACAATCCCTGCCTGCTACACAAGCTGCAGAGCCCTCAATAACCTCTCATCAGCAGAACTGCTCAGCTCACTGCTCTCATTCCCCCTGGCAGCTGTGGCACTGCTGGTGCAAGTGTCAGACATGCACAACCCTGGGCTCACACGGTATCTGCCTCTCTATCTCTACACCATCCTGGGCTGCAAAAGGACTCATGGGGAACTCCCTTGGGAACTCAAGCTGCCAAGGAGCAGCATGGTATGAACCCGAGACAGCCTGTGCAGAGCTGTGCTGGAAGCACAACTGGCAGTGCTGGCAGGGCCCTCCCAACTCCCAACCCTTTGTTCAACCATGTTTGTGCTACAGACTCTTTGCTAGGCTGAGTGTATGTGAGGGGCAGCCTCTGAGTGAATACCCAGCAGACAAATTCCATATGTGAGCAGCACTGGCTCAGTTTTGTGGACTTTGCCACTCCAGGCTTTAACAATTAAACTAACGAGATCAATTACAGGGCAGAAGCAACTGCTCTGCCCTGTGCTTCTTCAAGCACTAAGCAGGAATCACCACATGGATTCCTCCTGTCTCCCAGGCCTGCAAACACAACACAACAAAGCTGTGGGGTGGATTTTATTCTCTCTGGCATATCCCAGATGAGCCACAGTGCTGTGGGTGGCTGTGACTGGCAGAAGAAAGGCTCAGTGGAGCTGCAGAAACCTTTCTGTGTTGCAAAGGGCCTGCATGTCCCAGAGCTCAGCAAAAGTCTTAATAAGACTGAAATGCAGCCATCAAAGCTGTGCAACTTCTGTACAGGCTGCTTGAACCCTGGACTGGGCCTGGTACAGTGCAATTGCCTTGGTACATCTGAGGTTTAGTCACAATTAAACTGAACCCTGATGTCCTGTAAGGACTGCTGTCACTGACTGAGACACTGATTACCAGTAATGTGCCATATGCCAGCCTCTCCACTTACCCCAAATGTCCACTGCTGTGAGCCACCAGAGCCGTGGCATTTCATGAGACGAGGGGGATCGGAGGAGCGAGTTTCCGAAACATCCAAGCAGAGCAGATTATTTAAAATCAGCTCATGATCCTCATTGTAAATCCAGACCTGAAAGAGAAGACACAAAGACATTTATTGCAAAGTTTCAGGGCAGTTTCCTTGAATCTTTTGTTCACCTTCAGAGGTGGTGCTTCAGCATCTGGATGTCAGAGATGGGCCTTGCAGTGAATGGTGAGTATTGACTGCAGCCCCTTCCCTGGGGCCCACCTGCACAAAGCAGGAACAGACTGAAAGCAAACTCTTCACAGAAGAGTTTCTCTGTGATCACACTGCAAACCACTGTCAGCTCCAACAAGCAGCAAGGACACACTCAAGCTGTCAGTCTGTTCTCTCCCACATGCTGCTTGAGCAGAGCAGGTATTTTTATTCTTGGCACAGAAAAGCGTCAGGCACCTTCAGTTGCTGCCGTTCATGCCCACACCCTGCTGGCTCTGCGGGCTGCTCTGAGCAAAGCACATCTGGCACAGCTGGATGTTCAGAGAAGCAGGAACAGCAGCCTGGTCCAACTGCAGGAGCTGCTGGTCCACCCTCCCTTGCTCAGCTCCTTCAGGCCTGCAAAGACCTGGGCCAAGATCAGTTCTGTGGAAGACCTGGAGCCCTCATAACCAACAGGAGACTCTGAATCCCAAGCCAGAAAGCAAAGAAATGAAGGAACTTGGGGGTGTGCACCTCAAAATATCCTGGGTTACAGATGGGTAGAGAAAAGAGAAGAAAGTAAATGGAAACTGTAGCCCTGCAGTTCAGAGAAAATCCTGGGACCATCTGGCTCAACAGCCAGTGACAGCTATTCCAAATGCACAGTGGAGCCCTGGCATTCACAGGGCACCTGAACAGCACCTCCCAACCTCTGGGGATGTTGAGCAATGCAATTCCCTTCCCCCTCCTGAGAGGACTGACTTCTGAGCCTGTGAACAAGAAGAGCTGAGCCCCTCACACCCATCCCTGAAGGACCTACAGACACACTAAGTTCTTCTGGTGTGCTCCTGTTCCAGCCCTGTTCCATTTCTCACAGCTCAGTGCTGCACTTGCCATGCCTGCTGTGTGAGGAATTTTTTTTTTCCATCAAGTCTGCATGAGTTTCATAGTCAGAGTATGGAATATCAAATTCCAGGCAGAAAATCACACCCATAAATTTTGATTTGTCTCTTTTTTTGGTCTAAGAAACTAAAACCAGCCTTCTGGAGGGTGCTGGGATTTGGGACACAGCCTCAGTTGGACAGCATGACTGGAAAGCACACAGCTCATTGTCACAGTGACTATTATAACACAAGGAAGGCCTTCTTGGAAGAAGGGTAGGGATCACATTAAAATTTGCCCTAACCTCAGGCATTCTGTGCCTTCCAAAATACTCTTTTGTGTTTAAACCCAGTCATGAAAAAATAAGTGTGGCAAGATTAAAGAGGGAGGAGAGAATGGAGAAATGGCAGGACTTGCCAGAGAGAATCACTATTAAAAGAATAATGATGGAGCCAAATCCAAATGCGAGATGAAGTGGTAAAAATGGAGAGAGAAGGGAACAGACCTTCAATCAAAAGCTAAGTAATGGCAAAGAACACAAGACAGTGGTTAAATCCAGTGTGATACTTCTCCAGAAAGGCTTACACAAGACAGCCAAAATTAATTTCAAACTAATTATGTGTTTAGTGTAGAAAACAAAGAAAAGAGGAAAAATAGGCACAAATTTGGTTCCAAATCCAGATTAGAGTATCACTATGAACTTGCAGATTATTAACAGATTCAAGCTCTGGGAAAGCAAAGCCACCCCATGAGGTTTCTTTGTCACACAATTGCAAGCCTTAACTTACTCCAAAAATGATTAACTGATTTTCTGCTGAAGACTGAAAAGATGATGTTCAGCTCTTGCTAAAGGCTGTCAGGAACAACAGCCCCATGTAGGAAAGAAACCTCTGGCAGGCAGCACAGTATCAAAAGTCATTAAGCAGAAAGATGCCTTCCCAGGGTTTATGTCACATTTCTGAGACATCTCTTGTTTTATCCTCCTATGTATTTTCTAATAAAACCAAACAAACCAAACCATTAAAAAAATCTAATCTATTTAAAAAAAGAGGTAACAGAGGTGCAGGATACTTTCAACCTGCATGCACTTCCTAACTAGCAGAGTTAGGAAACCATCACTGTGAAGACTTTGATTTCTAAGACTGGGATTGTGTTCAGTTCCCACACACAGGAAAGCAGCACCTTTAATTGCTGTCCCCCAGAGACACATGGCAGTGATCTGTTCCAGAGGTCTAAGGAAAGTCACTGGCCATTTTCACTGGTGTCAAACAAAATCAATGAGATGCAATTAGAAACATGCAATGAATCATTTCTGTTTTCAAATAAAACCTAAATGGCAGATGTTACAGAAAAATCCCCTCTCCATAATGAAATTGATCCTGTTTGTAGTTAAATAAAATACTTAATTTGGTGAATGCTGTAGGACTGGCCTCTTTCAAGCAGCTTTTTTCCACTATGTCTCAATACAGGCAACAGGATAAAATGAAAGGTGCATGGACCTCTTCAGGTAGGTGCATAGCATGTGCTCCAGTAGATCTTGTGGACAAAATAAATGGGAGGAGGTCCAAAGTGTGAGCTCTGTTAGTCTAAGCTACTTTTACACAGGTGCAGCCTGAGAAGAACTAGATGTTTAATTCAGACCCCTCAAAATGCAGTTTAAGCTATTTACAGATTTAAGACTGGGCTGCCTAAGACTTCAACACCTTCAGGACTTTACTTCATCCATGTAACTCAGACAAATCCCACAGCCTTCTTGAGAATTTCAAAATGATACAAAATAAGCCAGGAAGCATCCGCCTACCCTTTGGCTTTCAGAGATCAGTGGAGAGCAGCAAAAGGCATGGCTAGCCAGCTGGCAAAGCTTTGTGGATACACATTTTTATCTGATCTACAAATTGCATTAGCACTAGAGAAATACACTGAAAATTTTCAATAAATACAAGACAGCAACCACTGCAGAAACAGCCCTTTGTTTGAAAGAAAATCCCTGCCACGACCCATGGAGTATTCCAGTACTTCCAACAGTTACAATCTGTTGCTTAGCTTGGCACTGCCATATTATTCCATCAGACAGCTTGTAAATGATAAAAATTCAGCTTAAGAGCACAAAAGAGCTGCCTCAGTCCCGAGGAGGAGATGTGCCCAGCAATTTGCACCATCACATCCGACTGCAGATACTTCAGCTCCTGTTATTATGGACAGCAATGACATCACAGCACCAAACAGCCTGTGACAATCACCACAAACAGCCAAGTTTAGTGGTCTATAATCATTGTTTGAAGCCATTGCTACTCTGAAAATCCAACATCCTCCTGAGGGTCATTCCAAAGCAGGTATGTGGTGCCTTCTGGTAAACAGTTCCGTGATAATTCACTACAGTCACTAGAGAACAATCAAAGAATTGTTCCTTCAATAGTTTGTGGAAAGGCAGCAAGACTGAATTTGCACTTCTTCACACTCACTCTGACATGTGCTGTGCCAGAAAAGCAAACTAATAACCATGATCTAGAGACTTAGGAAGAGAGATCTTACAGAAGAATTGCACATAGGAGCAAAACCTTGTAGTCTCTGAGTCTTGAACAACTTTTAAAGGACATATTCTCACATTCATTAAGTGCTACAGGAGTGTTAACAGACCTTTTCTCAAGTCCTGTGCTTGAGTACACTTTTTCAAGGTCCAGAGAACAGATGCCTCTTCTGTCACTTCAAACCTCTGTTCTATAATATGCCATCACCTCTTCCACTTGTGCTATTTCTAACAAGATTTTCATTATTTATTCCTAAATTTCTGTTCAGTCCTCAGAATTATCCCAGACTATTTATGTTACAGTTAATGGAGCATCCTAGTTTTCATTATAACTCAAAGACATTATAATAGAATATATTTTCTAGGTATGAGAAGCACTTCCCTTATTTTCTTTCTATAGCAAAAATATGAAGTGAATGTCAGTCATGTCAAGCCTGAGAAAAGACAAGAATGTCATGCACTTGACTGATTTTTCAACTCTGCTTAATCATGACCATTTAACTCAACTACAATGAAAGGAATCATCCATAATGTTGACACAATTAGAAGTTACATAGTACCATAGTACCTCTTATTTCTTTTAAATCCAAGTAAAGTGAGAATCTGAAATACCTTAGCAGCCATGAAGGCTAGAGAAAACAAAGCAACCATAAACTAAAGGCAAAACAGAATTGCTTTTAAGGCCAGTCCCATGACTTCAGAGAGACTGGTCAGCTCTCACATGCATTCACCAGACCAAACACAGGTTTTTTCCTAGGACAAAGGCATAAAACAGATAATTCTAGAGCAAACCAAGCTGAAAATGCAAATGAGTAGAGTGAAACAACAGTTAAAAGCTTCCAATAGTCAGAATGTTTCTTGCTATTTTTATAAGCAGAAGCTGCTAAATAAGTGTCATCTTTCTCTACATTGTTCTCACATATCTATAGTAAGATTGTTCAAGAGGTTATGACAGCAAGTTGGCTGAATGCACTCTTGGGATTTATTAGGAGAACAAAATAAGCCTAATAACAGAAAAACATAGTGTTGGTTGACATACTTGGTCAGAGAACAAAAATCATTGTGAAAGAAGATAGCACAGCCAGCTTTTTTATGAGAACTAATTGCTAAATTTACCACTAGTAAATCAGATTCATGAGAAAAGAAGCCAAAGATCAAAAATCAAAGCATGGATTTGTCTTTCTCAGCACCAAAGGGCTAACTGAAGTTGGTTCTCCTGGATAAAAAAAAGTCAGAAAAAAGTTTTGATATGGAAAACCAACAGACTTTCTCCTTCAGGCATGTGGCATGTCATTTTGAGAAATATTGCAGCAAGGAGAAGGGAAGCATAACTGCATGGACATCATGCCCAGACAGTCATTTTTTGCTTTCTCAGCCAAAGAAAGAATGGCTCGGAAGGCAGCACTGTAGCTTTGGCACTGCAAATGTACAATCACTTGGTGATGATGGTGCACATCAGTTACTACCACACTTACAATGTTCTTCATATTTGCAAGACTTGCTGACCATTTTACAGCTAATGGAACAGATCAAATAGGAAAACCTTCATTCCCACTCCAGCTCTAATTAATCCACCTTTCACACAGGGTAAATTTTGCAATTTGGTCATAGTGACGATTTCTCACTGGTCCAGAGGTGAAGCACAAGGATGTATTCCTTGCTCCTCCTGTCTGACAACTAGACCTGGAGGCCCCACATCAAGAGCCAGCCACACATCCAGAGAACTGCAAACACCCCTTACAATTCCTCTGTCTTCCTCTGTCACACTCAGGTGAGGTCACAAGCAGGAGGCAAAAAGTCCCATTAGGTGACAAATGACACACAGCATTTTGTTGGGACTATCACAAAAAACTGCTTCCACTGCTGCAGTTTCCATACCCTGAAAACTGTTGCCCGTGTCACAGAGTATCAAGTTAGTTCAGCAAAACCCACCTTTACTAAAGCTATGCTGCTTTACATCCCATGTTCCATTTACTCTGTGTCTTTAATCACTTTTCTCTTTAGATCCAACCTAGCTTTTAGAATTGGATCCCACAGGCTCCTAAATCATAATGTTCTCAGTGTAGCGCTTAGCTAGGTAAGCCTTTATGGCATTAGCTGAAGATCTCTCTACCCTGGAGACATTTTATCCAAGTCCTGAATTTCTGTGACCTGAAAGAAGTGAAACAGCAAAGGCTTCATAGAGTAATACAAAAATGTTCATTAGGTTTTCGCACCCATCCTTAATTAATCCCCAGATCAGCAATTCACCTGTAGCCAAAGAATCTTCTGAATTTCTTCTATTTAACAACAAATCATGAATATACCCCAAAATACAGCCACTCTAGCAGCAGAGGACTGACTGCGCAGTACACAAACACCAGCAGGGCAGGAAAAAGCTGCTTTAAATTCCAGTACGAGGACCCAACTGAAAGAGCTGCTACAAATTCTGAAGTGCCAATCAGTGGATTATGAAGCCATCAGGAGCCACTTTAGGGCAGCCTTCAGCCAAACACAGAGATTCATGCCATAAAGACAGATCATAATATCCAACACTCTGCAGTAGTAGGAGCTCCACAGTATCCTTGGCCAGCCCCATGGCTTGAATGACCCTCTGTAAGCAGCTGATGAGATGTCACACCAGGGCACTTTGCCAGCAGGAAAATAAATTGGTTGTTTTAAAGACATGAATCACTATTTAATATAGTTGGGAATCTCATACCTGGTTCTGATCGTTGTAGTCACATTCCCGAACCACCACCAGGCCTCCTTTCTGACTTGGGTGGCCCTGGGCAACCAGGCATTTGTTGGTTTGGAGGTGATACAGCTATGAAAGGAAAACAGTTTGATAGAGTAAACAACAGCCCTATATCTCAAAGTGTGCTCAAAGCCCTAGATCCCCAGTGTGCTCAAAACAACTCAGCCAACACTTCCAGTAATAAAAAAAAATCTTCCCTTTTAAAACATCATTCTGTTTTTCAGATAATTTGGAGAAAAAAACTGCATGAAACAGTTCCAGTTTGCTTTCTAATTACATCAAGATTTCTCTTTCTGGAACAAGTGCAGTACACACATCCTGGCTCTGCACACGCTGGTCATACTCTGTCAAGGTTCTTTGCCCTCTTCACTCTATGGAAGTCTGAGGCCCCACAAATTCTGCTCTGTACTGTATAAACTGTATTTTACTACAATTTAGCTTAAACATAAGTCTCCTCCTACAGCCTCTCTTCATGGAACAGGACCACCTCCCTGATAAAGGAGAAGGAATTACTGAAATAAAAACAACTTCAGAGATTTATGTTGTTTGCAAATTGATTTTCAAGAGCATTTACGTAACTGAAAAGCTGCTGTTATCAGCTATGGTATTTTACTAATGGATCAGGGAAGAAAACAACATTTTACAAACACACAAATGCTATTTTTGCTCAAATGCCCTACCTAGTCTGATTTAGGGGAATGGTGCATCAGAAGACTGAATTCAGGTCAGAAGCCTGTCCTGTGATGCAGAACTGTAAGCATCTACCATCAAAGCAAACAGGTAGGCTCTCAGCAAGCTGGCAGTCTCTCCTGATTTGAACAATGATGCTCACCCTAAGAGACATCCAAGACATTTTCTGCTGTACAAAGGTTAGGTTGTTCTAATTCAAGAACCAAAAAGTCATGAAGATTTTGATGTATCCCCACAGAAGTACTCAGGGAAGCAAAACATCTCTAATTCTGGCTATAAATTACACATATGCTCTGAACTAACTGCTGGCCAGCAGAAGACTTCTTTTCAGCCTGAATATTTTTCTTTCCCTAATGTGGTGGGAATCAGGCCCTTCTGACAGCAAACCCTGCCTGAACACCATGAGCTGAGAGATGGCAGGGCCTCAGATCTGACACCCACATTAAAAATACTTATTTCCAATCTGGAGCTGGATGTAGAGGGAAAAAGAATTTACTGTTCTGAACTCCAGGCCAGGCTGATTAACTAGCCAGATGAATTTTGTTATGAAGACATCCATAACTGTCTTGGCATTTCTATTGACTCTACCAATTTTTAGAAACCAAAATACACTTCCAGTAATAAAAAGAACAAACTGCTCAGTCACATGAGCGTTTTATTACAACAATTAGTGTAAATACCAAATAACATTTTTCACTAAGCACCATTTCTGGAAATAACCATCCCAAGGCACATCGACAATCACCTTGAGTGCATCACATTTCTTTCTCCTGTTCCCTACACACATCTAAAACAAGTCACACCAAACATTCTAACTAATATTTCCTCACACCCCAGACCTAGGACAAATCTCATTTTCATCATTCCTCACTCAACAGAAGGCTTTTAAAGCACAGAGTACATGAGTTTTGTATGATTTTTGTCATTATTATTAGTAGCCATGATGGCCAGCATTTGATAACATGGGAAACAACTGCCACCATTTGTGATCATTACATTTCTTCCCAGCTGTGAAACCACCACTTATCTGAGGCCCAATTAGTTTTTGAGAATAAACTGAGATTTGGAGTGATTCCTCCCAAATCCTAAAGAGTCTGGCACGCAGTGGTGACATTGGCTGATCATTCTGTTCCTTGCAGGCATCTGGAAATAGTTTATACAATCATCAGAGCCAAAGCTGACTCTCATACAGTGCTGGGTATAATTCTTGAACCCCAGAGAAACAAGCCAAGGAACTGCATTTTTCTGCTTCTTCTCCCCATTTCTTAAGAGGTGAACAAAGTTTTTCTCAAAATTAAACCATGGTAAATAACTGCTGGGAAGATTTAACATTAAGTGTTGCTGAGATACTGAGATCCCTCAAGTTGCTCTCTCCAACATCAACAATTCCTCAGTTAACCTTCTGCCTGAATGAAAGCAGAAAGCTATTAAATTTTTGAAAAAGGAGAAATAAAGGTCTGACTAGGGGAGTAACAGCATCCAACAACTAGGGGAATCAATCCATTGTATCAGTTTTATTCAGGGAAACCACATAACTAACTTCACACCTTGGCTGGGATATTGCTGTAAAAATACTGCACAAATGATGGATTCCCAGACAGCTACTTCCAAGCAAAAAAATCTAATGGTGTCAATAGGTCCTGCATGAACACAGATCCTCCTGACTCACTTCTTGCAGAACCAGCAATTGTCAGCAGCTCCTGCAGCCTGTGTCCCCTGTGGGGACATCACTACTAAATGCTTCCAACTATTGAGCTGAAAAGGAACCTTCTAACCATAATCTGTGTGCACATGAAGCAGTTTATTCCAGAGTATTCTCTTTCACAGAGAAGACAGTGAGAAAGCTGTCTTGGGTTTGAAACTGCCCATTACTTTTGGGAAGCATAAAAAGCACACATCAAGTGAATTTGACACTGGGAAGAGCAGATGCAACTGTCTGGTGGCTTTGCCTGCATACAAAGCCGTAAGTAAAGGTGTCAAAGCTAAGGCCTGAATTTAATCATGATTTCCTTCATGAATACACATTAAAATCTCTCTCTTCACATCTACTTGGAAGAAAAAAGAGAGGAGGAAAAACTCATTTTTTTGTTCATTATGTAACAGTTGAGACCAGAAAAGCCATCATCAGCCTCAGGTGCAAATGTTCACCTTTGCAGAAAATTACCCAGTAAAAGCAATGAGTTTGGAAACTAATGACACTGTACTCTTATCATAAACCAACAGAGCATCAGTATTTAAGGCCAGATTTCACTCTATCCAGATCCATCTTCAGAACCAACAGCTGTGAAAGCACATTCTAAGGACAGCAAAAATTCCTAACTCAGAGCTTTGAGGTAAGAAACCTCACTGAATAGTGTCTAGTCTGAGGATGACCTGAAACATAGATCAGATTGAAATTTATTTGACAAAAGTCCTGTTATTTTCAAGACAGCTTGTTGCAGAACTTATGGAAACAAACTATTTTTGTTGTATTTGAGCAAATCCTTAAGAAAAAACTCTCATAATAATTAACACCCCAGAATTCTAGATATTTAAGTTTCTCTTACCCTTCCACGCTGGATTATTTTTGGTCGTTTCTGCGCTCTATTAATAAAAACTGGCTGTGGAGCTTTGGCATTGGGCCCAGATATTTGCATCTCAGGATAGATGTTATCTAAATACCACTTAAAGGACTTGCAGTTCAATCTCTTCCTCAGTTCTACACGGTCGGTGATATTTCCATAGCTCCTCATCCTCAGCTCAGGTCTCAAAGCAAAATATTGCTCCTGCATTTAAGAGAAACAGGTTGGGGAAAAGGGGAGAAGAATTTCAGATTACTGGTTCCCAATTTTTTGCTGTTTCCAGAACTCCCAAAATTTCATTTCATTTTGCTAGTGTTTTCAACCAGTAAGTTTGAAACTGGCAGTAAGAAATTGGAATGCTTGGATTGTCACAGGAAGCGAGATTTAATCTTGCCTAATTCTGAGCTAATCTTTTTTAATGAGTGGTTTTTCTGATGAAGATACTTCTTGATGATCTTTTTTTGATGCCAACTTGAGGAAGAAACAAATCAGCCCCTGACTTTACTGCTATTGGCAATAAATGGATCCTAGAGTCATTAACTAAAAAACAGATGCATGTATCATCAGCAGCTTCATCTGACAAAGGTTTCTTGAAATTATTTTGCTTATTCAATGGTTTTCATTGTTGTGGGATACAAATGTTTTGTCTTGCATAGTTTCCAGCTTTCCAACTTTACAAATGATCAGGGTAAAACCAGAACAGACCTATAATAGACCTATAAATGGGAATTCCAGAGTAGTCCTATAAATGGGACTAATATCATGAAGTTCAGTAGGACCTGAACATCTTATTCATGTGAAGAATCAGAATGGTCACCTGGGCTTTTTGGGAAGCCCAGTTCTTTCCATTCATCTGCATTATCTCCAAAAAGGCTCCCACAGTGTTATTTTTTTCACGTTTTATTTTATGATAATACTCAAAATCTTCCAGGCTAGACAAAGAGAGATTAAGATTCCAACCCAATCTCATGTGCTGTTTGACTCCAATGCAGAGACAATGGGGACAAACAGGAACTCATGAATGTACAGCATGGCACAAATACTATTGCTAAAACTAGAAAAAAATCCCCTTTTAGCATTTAATTCCAGATAGATTTACAGAGCCCACAGAAAAGGCATTGTATTTGCACATTAATTTGTTTACTAGGTACCATTTAGAATTCAGTTTTCAGGGCACTGAACTACAGTATTTTGTTGGCTTAATCTCTAGGAGACATCTGGAATTCACCCACCACGATGTGGTTCTGAGAGTTTTCAATTACCTGCTGCTATCTGATACTCAGACAACAGACAGCATCACCTCTGGACAAGTTACACAACTCTCCTCATCAAGATCTTTGAGCATTTGGATGTGCTTGAGGCATCACTGCTATTTTAATAGCAGAGGAAGGGGAAGTGTGTTCTGGGTGTACACTGGACTCTTGGCCAGCTCTGAGGAAGTCTGGAGACAGACTGGACATCACAATCAGAAACTGGTCTGCTTCAAAAGGTAGCTCTGCTATTCCAACTGCCTCTTCCTGACTGATGTTCCAAATGTCAGTATCCTACCTTTTATGTGTTATTTATTACCACTGTATATATGAACTTATACTTTTGCATTTTGCTTCTGACAGTTATGAAAATTTTGCCGAATCATTTCCATTATAACATTTCATTTATTAAATATTGATATTTACTCCTATAAGTCTTATCTTTGTACTGTGCATCATTAGATTGCTTTGGTAAATTATACTGGCCCTAAATCCTTACATTATTCTTACAAAAACAAAAATATTTCCAAGCTAGTCTTCCATACATTCTCTGGTAGCTCTCAGAGAATCAGACTAGAAACAGCTGGAAAAGTTCTGGACACAAATCTGTGATAAGAGACTGCTAGAATCAGCAGTTCAAGTGCTTGCTGGAAAAAGCAGTATCAGCTGAAAATTATAACAAAGAATCAAATCCAAGCTTCAGAGAAAGCCATCATTAATCACAAAACAACTATGCCCAGACATTAGCAAAAGGAAAAATGATAGATCAGATCTACCAAAGCATTACAAAGATGGAGAATAGAGATAAAAATTAATGGCCTCTAATGGATTCCTTGAATTGAACATCAAGGTGAAGGATGGGGTTTGAAACATAAACCTCTAAAGAACATAAAATTAATAAAATATATCTTGTGTAGAAATTGTAGGCACCAGAGGAGCTGAGCACACAGCAAATCCTATGGACACAGAGGGCAAAATATCATTAAGTGTCTCAGAGATGAGGGATTCACACACACCTGATGTATGCTCAAAAGCATCAGTATCAAGATCTGAGGACAAGGAAGGAATACACTTGCCCTTGAATCCAGATGTCAATCCTGATTGCTCTGCCAGGGCAAGACAGACTAAGAAGCAGATTGCTAATTAAAACAGAAAGCAAATAAGCAGCCAAAGACTGTCTCATGGAAATTACCTGAAGGCACAGTGCATGTCTGCCATGTAATGCTAATTTGGACACAAAGCAATGCAGAGCTTACAAAAGACTCATCCATCATTTTTTACTTCACAAAAAAGGCATAAAACTCAATCTCCTGCAGGCAGTAAAGTAATAAGGAGGAGATTTGAGCACTCAAAAACCAAAGGACAATTCTACAGAATTTAGGAATTTCCATCAAAACTAACATCAGGAGTTCAGACTACAGAAGGAAAACCCCATCAGAGGTGTAACAGATCCCACTGTGACACAGTCCTTTGACAAACAAGCCAGTTAGTAACCATTGAATAAACTTATTTCAGGACCTAGAATTGTCTCTTACCTTGTATTCATCCATCCACACGTGTGCCAGCCTCAGTGAGTTGTGAGCCATGGTGTCCTGTCCCCCAGGAGAGCCATAGGGACGCCTCTTACGGAAAATGTGTCCCACCCTGGAGCAGGGGATGATCAGGAGTCTGCCACCACACATCCAGATCTGTCCACACAAAAGCAGAACATGCTTCACTGTTCAGATTGCTCATCCCCTTCTGCAAGGGATACTTTGGAAGGGTTGTACATTATGTAGGATGAGGGGTCAGCAATGTTGACCTACATGTCATGTTTTCTGACGAATTAAATTTTTAGATCTCCATGGTACTAAAGACTATTTTTCACACATGACCGCACTTTCCACAAAACACATCACAGCTTTCAAGAGACAAACAGTATATTTTCTAGAATGTTATGCCCTAATGACCTATCAGAAAAGACTGGAATATATGGGCTAGGACTCATCCTGCAGATTAAGTTCCCTAAATTGATTTACCTGCATGAAGATTGATCACAATTCTGTGACAGATAACGAAGACCATTCTTTGTCATCCAAGGAGCCTGAAGAGCTTTTCAACTAAGTATGAAAACTTATTGGACAGAGTTGTTTGTTTCTGTTAAGATCCAGGAACTCAGAAACACTGTTCCCATTCAGATGCTACATTTAGGAGTCTTTATCTGTGGCACCACAGATCTACATTTTATTTACACTTAACTTCCATTTCTTATTTTAAAATTTCTTTTTTAACTTAATCTTCCAGCAAAGTGTCAACATTACCCCTTTGCTGGGGTAACATGTTCTTCAGTTCCAGAAAATCTCCTCACATTAGCAGTTTATAATCAAGTCACTTTTAAAACTCCTTCTGGACAAGAGAAAGGTTCAACTTCTTTCCAACCTTCCCCTGGGAAGGACTTCCAGAAACTCTAAGTTCTCTGAATATACTCCAGTTTTAAAAAGCTCTTTTTATTGAAACTGTGTATTACAAGGTAACAAAAATGATCTCCTCACACTCCACACACTTCTACTCAGATATTGAATAATTACACTTATACTGAAAATTGAAAGATTTTATTTATTCAGCATACACTCCCTTAAAGTCACTCAAATGTATGAAATTCCAGTTCTTATTTTTGAACTCTAATCTTGATTTCCTAACTGACAGATTTCTCTAAAGTTTTGGGGATTGTATGTCTGGTTTTAGCTTTGTTTGGTTTGTTATACTAACTTCACTTTTTAATCCCCTTTTCATATCTGTCATGATAGTATATCATTTTCAGGCAGACTCTTGTCAAACCTGTTGATGAATCCACTTTACAAAAGTACAGAGATAAGCATGACACTGAGCACAAAAAGTTGGTTTTCTTTCAGCAGAGTGACAAGGAAAATGTGATAAATACAGGAAGCCCAATGCAACACCATTTTCAAATCTTATTATGATTTTCTTATTATTTTTCCAACCAAGCTGATTCCTCTACTCTCCTCAATTTAATTCCAGAAAACTTTACATTTCCAGGTCCTCAGAAAGGATGCTGAAGTGTCTAAAAAGCTCCATGGGTGTCTTAAGCTTACATCTTAGCAATATTCCTGAGAGCCACAGATCTCTAATCCACTTGTGAAATTCATTAGACATTGGTCATAAACTAATTTCAAAAACTTGCATGATTATTCCTTTCCTAGGCTTCTTTACAGCTATTAGGAAATAGTCCACCACAAACAAAAAGCCACAAACATTTAACTACAGAGCTGAAAATTCTCTGATTACCCGAAAAGATATTTCCAGGTTTTCTCCTCCCCAGATGTCCATGCCACTGTCGTACTGCCCGAGCTCATTGAAGTACTCACGATCCATGGCAAACAGCCCTCCAGCCATGGTAGGTGACCTAAAAAGGTTCATGGAAAGAAGTTCATTTTGTTTTAGAGAGAGGAAAAAACCCCACAACAGTAATTTTTCCTGAATCTGCTAGTCCCAAAGTCCAAATTTACAAACCTACATAGCACAATTTAAATCCTCGAGTCACTAGACATCAGTTCTAGTCTCAAAACATTTTCAAAAGCAGATCTGTAAGTGATATTTGTGATCTTCCATTGTTCCAGTACCTATAAATCATATTTCTTTACCTGATAAACTTGAGGAAAAGGAACAGGACAGAGAAAGAGGAATGACAATGCCAGAGGCAGGTTTTTTCATCACTGACTCAATTTTCAGTTCACTGGCAAGTTATTTACAGTTTGTATATTCATACAGATGATCCCCTCTAGCATTTCCCAGTTTTTCACCTTGCTTGTGTGTTACTAGAATGTGTTCCATTTTATAAAAATCTGCACATGATCCACACTGTTCATTCTCTAGATTGAATTGCTACTGTACCACAACACTGGAATATGTGGATGACCTACAAGAGTAGAAAAGAGTAAAAACACTACATAAAAACATGATATGAGTGTTGGAACATCCATGGGATGGAAAAACACCTTTCCCCATCCTTGCAAAAAAAACCCTGTGATGAAACCAAGCCTAGGTCAAGATTTTATGCTTGTTCTCACATAAATTTCTACTACAGTTTCCATCACCTTAAAACCTGGGTTGAAAGGTTGCTCTCAATTTTCCCATTCTGACATCAAAATATTTCATTGTGAAGGTCTCTAAAATGCAATACTTTCTGTTAGATGGAAAGCCATTTTCTAAGGTTAAATAGCAATCTAGCTCTTTTTTCAAAGGAGGAAGAGACCTTTAGGTAGGAAAAATCCCTTTCATACTCAGAAACTGTAATTTTTTCAGAGTATTACACTCACTTTAACTATAAAGTTCTCTATGGGTTTTTTTTACCATGGGAGTTTTTTATAAAAGTGAGTTGAGAGAATGCCACAACAGTTTTGAAGACAGCAACAGCTAACCTTCAGCCACTGACCAAATTAAATGTGAGAAATAGCTCTTAACAGAATAAGGATTTTAATACTCAGTGCTGATTTCCCCACTCAGATGATTTCAGTCTGTCCTTTCCTTCCAGGCTCAGAAACTGCCACAGTGACACTCTCCAAGCAAGCCAGGCAAAACATTAAATAACTTAATAAGTTTCCTGGCTTCTCAGATGAAATCTTGGGATGGGGAGACATGGGAAGGCCAACTGCAGAGATGTCAGATAACAGCAGAGAACCTGCTGGAACTGTTTGTGGCAGCCTGAAATGCTCTTCATTTACAGTCCAAGAAAAGAGAATGAGAGGGAGATGAGAAACACACCCAATTCCTGATTCACTTGGCAAATCTTATCCAGAAGGAGTCAGTTTGTAAAAAAGGTGAAGTTCCTCCACCTGACAAACCTGAATTCTGTACTGAGATTGAGACCTGCAACTGGGAAAATAACAATGAGCTTCTTGCCTTTGCTGTAACAACTCTGGTTCTTTTCATGAAGGGATTCACTTGGAACAGTTCCATTCTTGTGTCTGAACTGTACATGTCTGCTCCTAACAAAACAGTGCCTGCTGACACCATCTTACATCAGCTACAGATCCCCTAGAGCCAGATACTGCCACTTCTGTACAGGTCACACAGCCAATCAAGGGTTAAAAGGTAAGGAAGGTAACTGTCAAGTCCCAGTGATGCCTTAGGTTTTAACTTGTATATTTTTCAAATCCTGTACTGCTAGTGTAACTCAGAAGTTTCCTGTAGCTCGTTAAGTGCTCTTCTGTCATGCTAAGGGAGATATAACGAAACCTCTTTAGCTTGCTCTCCAAGGACACCCAGACCAAGAAATGTAAACCTTCATCTTGGGGAGAGGGGGGCAAGCTTGGGGAAATTCCATCCTTGGCTGGGTTCTGGGTGGTGAATTGATGCTGATATAAAAGTGTGAAGAATTCGTGAGCTGTCATTGTCCATTTTGGGATCCACTGAGTCAGGAGCCTCTGGAGCCTGAAAGCCTTTCAAATAAATACCACCTTTTTCCTTTATTCCTGTCTAGTCTCTCTTTCTAAGTAGCCATTTAAGGCATCATCAGTGTTTGACTTTTGTTTTAAAACAATTCTCAGAAGACCACAAAAACAAATTGCTATTACCACAAACACAGATTTTCCCAATCTAGCATTTCTTTAGCATTTCATCACAGAAATTGTATAGTTCATATCAGTGGGATATGCAAGCTACTCCTACCACAAAGGCAGCATCCAAATTATCATTAAGCCAAGCACATTTCATCACAGAAATTGTATAGTTCATATCAGTGGGATATGCAAGCTACTCCTACCACAAAGGCAGCATCCAAATTATCATTAAGCCAAGCACATCAACAGACTGGAAACAAACATCAATGCATAGCTCAAAAGTGAAATTATTGGACAGATTTAATACAGACAATCATAAGCTCCCTCAGAATTTTGTCTTCATCAAAAGCTGTTTTGTACAAGCATTTTCTGGATATATGACCTAATAAAACAGATATATCTAATTTACAGTTAAATGCAAGAAATTAAAGTGACATTGTTTTGGGTGAAATAAACAAGTCAGATGTTTGACAGCATCTGCTCCTAAACCCACACAGCCAGAGAACACCCCCTACTGATCATCCTTGTGTTCCTCAGAGCTCCTCACCACAGAGGAGGAACCTTACTTGATTGGAGCAGTGGCTCCCTCAGGTCCTTCCAGTTCTGACAAAGGAACAAGATCCCATTTGAAGTGCAGGCCCCAGTTAAAGCCCCCCCGCACGACAGGGGAGGAGCTGTAGGTGAGGGTGTCAGCACTGATGATGTCGATCACAGGGCACACCACAGTCCTGCGATCCTCTCGGATGGGAGTCAGCAGAGGTTGCAACCACATCTCGTTCACCTCGCAGTGACTGTCCAGGAACACCAGCACTTTCCCTGCAGAGCACACAAAACAAAGATCCATGGTGCCACGGAACACAAACATGCAATGAGGAGCGAACATTTGTGTATGCAACAAGCCAATACTTGCCAATTTACATGGAGGTTACCTGCCATGGTCAGTAGGAACAGTCTGATCTATGACACACCCTCATGCTCAGTTGGTCTAAAAAGGGCACCAGCATCTTTATGACACAACATAAAATTTATAAAACACTAGAATAACGTGGAAGAGATGGGAAACAGCTTTGAAGAAAGCTGTTGAAGAAAACAACTTCGGAACATGCAAATATAACAAGTCACCCCACAAACAGTATTTGACTGGGCATGAGGATGGAACTCCAGCAGTTCAGAAGAGCAATAAAATTACTTAAAATTGCACTAGATGAAATGAATTTTAGCACAGCTTGGAAAATGCAAGCAGAATCTTCTTTCTTGATTATACCATTAGAATGCTAATGAGTAAACACCAATTAAGAGACTTATCTGCCACTCAAAATTACTTAAGAAAGTAGCACACACTTTCTCAAATGCCAAAGAATTTAACTGAAAGCACATTCTGGTAAAGGCTGTTTATAAATCACCAAATAGTGGTTTTCCCAATTACCACTCACTGCAACAGAAGAGTTTATACAAGAAAAATTGCTGTTAGATTTGAGAATTAGAAAACAGATTAGTCTACTTTAAAGGGGAGCAGATTTCATTTTAGAACAAAAGTTTGCACATAAAACATGCAAAAAATATTCTGCAACTACAGTATCTTGACCACATGGAGATGCTCCTGAGACATCATTCTTTCAGGGCAAGAAAAGGGAAAATTCTACACTGTCTCACTGACACTGCAGTCATTGTTTGACATAGTGCAGGAAAAGATTTGGGATGATGATAAGTTGTGTTAGTAACTTTCAATAAAATGAGTTCCTTTTTGAGAGCGCAATACTGGTTTTGTTTCACAATTTCACTTACCCACTCTAAAAAAGTACTCATTTTGTTGAAAGCAAATGTCTCCAGGAAAAAAAAAAAATGAATCAACAGCTGAGACACTCAAAGTGTCTCCAGGTTTAAAAACCACTCAAATTTGGATCCAAATCTGCAATTGTCATTTGAGATAGTGTAGGGGAAGAAAGATTTGGGATAATGCTAAGTTGTGTAGCTTAGAATGTGGCATGACTTGCAGAGCCCCTGCAGGGGGCTAAAGCAACCACAGGTCAAACATCCAGCATCTGAAAAGCTGCACTACAAAAAGAGAGTCACCCAATCAACTTATTGTCAAAGTATGCAAGGAAAAGAGAAATGAGCAAGTGTACCTGTGGCATGAGAGGCTCCAATCATCCTTCCTCTGATCAAGCCTTCCCTCTTCTCATTTCTTACCAATTTTGTGGTTTTGGGAAGCTGAGTTTTAACATATTCACTCAAGACTTTTTTCAAGTCAGCTGAGAAAAGGAAAACATAAGTTCAACAACAGGACAGATATTGTGAAAGCTTTGTTTAAAGTACCAAGACATTTAACTCAAAAATGGCCAAAATCTTGGTCAAAACGTTACCCTGACACAGCTTCAAACCAGGAGTATCATAAGGACAGTCAGCCATCCCTACATCCTACACTTCCCCTGCAATGCCTTTAGTACATTACTCAAGTTAACTGGAACTCAAAACTACTAGACTCAAAAAAAAAAGTGATCTTCAAAGAAACACATTTCCAAATTCTTCTCATGGTGACTGGCATTTGCAACAGATGCAACAATAAATATTTCACACAGGCAAATGATTTATATTAATACATTCCATACATGAAAACAAATGCTGACACCTTTCAGAAGAAACACAAAGACACCTTATATTATCTGTACCTGCTTAACTGACAGAACAACAAAGTACAACTCACTCACAGCTGGTGGCTCTTCTAAAACCCAAAAGGATCAAAGATTCTGCTGGCAGCCTGTGCTTTTTGAAGGAGTGCAGAGTTCACTGAAGTCTATAGGCACTACTGTAACTTAGCTAACATCAATGGCAATTTTAAGAGTAACAATACTTCTTTCAACCAAGGTCAGTGGTTTCTAACATTAAAGCAGGACTACTGAAGATGGACACATGAAGACTGAAGTAATGGAAAAGCATAAATTAATAAGCTTATGGAGAAATAAAGAGGAATATAAAATGAGAAAGAAAAACAAAAACCCAACTGAGATTTCATAGAGAACCGTGGTATTGAGAGGCAGACAGACTTTCATCAGAGGATATGCCAAAATAAACATTATTCTGATGAATGTCAGCTCAAATATTAACGGTGCTGTTAACAAGATTAAATGCCAATGGAATATATGTGGAAGTCAGAGCTGTAACCTTAAGGAGGAATTAGAACTTTCAGGCAGGAGACTCCCAGATGCAATTCAAATGCTAAGACCTCAGCCTTTGCACTGCAAGGAAACAGGGTGGATCAGAAGTGAGAAGGTAACACACAGCAAATATGATGCTAGAGAATGCTTTAGGACAAAGTAAATTCTCTAGGGAGATACAGACAGAATTAATCTGGGTCACAGGAATTCTGTCCCCTGGTCTGGAGTATGACATCATATGCCAGAGACAATAGGGAAGATGCTTTCAGAGAAAGTCTCCTAGAAAATAGATTTATTTAATCTCTCAGATGCTACCCAAATGAGATATCCAAGCAAGCATGACAGACACATTTGCAAACCTAAAATAAAATAGTGTTTGAATCATTCTTCACCTGATTCATTATAGCAAGAGAAGAACAGTGTAAACCTGCAGAAACAATGGGACAGCACAAAGCAGAAAATCTGTTATCAAACTCAGCTCTTACAGCAGATGAGGAAAATAAACAAAGAAAGGGTTTCACATCTGCAAACTTCTGAAAACAAAAGGAAAAATTTAAAAGAGGAAAAGATATCACATCAATACCAGGAGCTAAACCAGGTCCACAACATGGGCTTGAGCAGCAGAATGTAAGAGCCAGCAGAGTTTTGATCCACATAAAATGGCATTCTGCTGGCAACTGTGCCCATAGCACAGGTCATCCTCAACAGGCAGCTTTGTCTCAGACACATTTTGGGATGTTTGCTGTTGATGGGTTTTTGTGTGTCACCTTCATGTCCACTGGGAACACTGATTACTTCTGATATAACCCGAAAAATTGCTTCAATACAGCCTGTCTGAGAAATTTTGCTTCAAGGACAGAATTTATCCCTTTTAGCCAGCAGACAGTCTTCAAAAATTACTTCAGGCATTACCTTCCTCCATATCTATGCAACAAAGACTCCTCCAAGCAAAATGGGACCTATGATGGGAGTCTGGAGTGTTATTATTTTAAACTATTCTAAAGTACCGAGTTGCAGACAATTGGCTCCTTTTCTGTTCTTCAATCTCTCCTTCTACACAGAAGAAAGCCTCCAGTAACAGCCTTCAAAACACATCCTCAGGCTTCTCCATAACAGGTTAAGGCTAAATCAGGAAGAAGGAGCCTATACCAGAAAAAGAAATCTTGCCTTTCAGGGAATGGAAAAAAAAATACAACAGTGGGCTCAGGTGAGCCATGGCAATGCCTCCTTAGGCAGTTAAGACTGTTGATGATTAAGTCTAAGAAGCTTTTCGAGACAAAACTAGGTGCAAAAGCCCAAGGTTTGCACAACAGCACTGATGTGTAGCACAGCTTTCATATTTACAAATAAACAATTAGAGAGAATTTAATCTAAAACACCACTTCAGAAAGCAGGCAATGGAAGGAAAATTAATCTTTAATTAAAAAAAACAAAACAAAGGGGCATAAAGATCAAGCAATCTGCCTGAGCTCATGAGATCCATAGCACAGCCAAAGTTTTTATCCATTTCCTCAGTCCCCAGACCATCTTTGCCTTTCTTCTGCTGTAAGAATCCATCCCTTAAAATTAAGCAGCAGCAAAAACATAGGATCAATAGCAACAAGAGCAGTAATTCTCTGTGTAAACAATACCTCCTCCTGCCTTTGGCTTCAGGACAAGTCAGAAAGACAAAAATAGCTACTCTAATGTTTTGAACCTTATTTGGTACAAATTAGCAGCTTTGTTAACTGCTTCAATTTAACAACAGACCAGAAGAGTGATGGTCTTACTGCCTCAGCACAGGCATCCATCAAATGCATCCTCAAATTCAAAAGACTGAATTTTGAAGTAAGGCAAGTTCTAAATACAAAACAAATTGCACAAGACACTTTATAGCAAGGCATATGCTCCCAAAACACAAAACAAAACAAGCTTTTAAATATTACACATTCTCATCTCAGCAAGGAACAGTGTTTGATCTTTGTTCTCTCTCGTATCTCAGCACTTGATCTGACCTCAGAGAAATCAAATTCCAGCATAACAAGAGAATGCCATTCTACAGCAGACATATCTTATCAGTCTCTTTGAGCAAGTGATACCTTAAACCAGAAACCAAACGGTGACACCAAGTGAGCTAAAATGATATATATTAAATAAAAATGCAATCTAAAAATAATTTTTAAAATGCAAAAAGTTGTGGACTTGTATAGAGGCGAGCAGGGAACTTACACAGCCCTGCTGGCAAGAACTGCTATGCTAACACATTCCTCAGTAGGAGTTTGGCTTTTGAAGGGCCAAAATGGAGGGCTCTTGGAGGGCCACGCTTGAATTGCATGTCTGTCTTTGCCTTGTCTGTCAATCGAGAGAAAAAGCAGCGATCCTTCAACAGGAGCAAAGCAACTCTACAGGGTCTGCCCCTCCAGGGCCCCTCGGCGCCTGCGGGAGCAGAGGCTGCTCCCAGAGCCAGGACAGCCGCTCCCGGGGTGGCCACAAGAGGCTGTTCGAGAGCCACGCAGAGCCTGCCCGGCCACGCTGAACTCCGGCCCCAGCACGCCGCGGTCCGAAGTGCTGAGCAAGTACAAAACGCAGCACTGTTTCCATAGTGGCACAGCAACCCATCTGCAAGACTGCACCGGAGTGTCTGTGTGCCTCCAGCTCCTTTCTGATACATTCACAGCGAGTAGTGGCCTCCCTACCATCCACTCTGAGCACCTGAGCAGCCCAAGCAAGGTACTGCTAAGAAAAGCCAAAATATAAGCAACTGCTTCATGGCCTCCACTCATCAGTGTGTGCAAGACATGAGATAAGAGGATTGGAGCACCTCCCCTGTGAAGGCAGGACAAAGTTGGGGCTGTTCAGCCTGGAGAAGACAAGGTTTTGTGGAGACATTGCAACCTTCCTGTATCTGAAGGAAACCCTACAGGGAAACTGGAGAGGGCCTCATCATCAGAAACTGTAGTGACAGGAGAAGGAGTAATGGGTACAAAGTGAAAGAGGGGAAATTTAGGTTAGATATTAAGAAGAAATTCTTTACTGTGAGGGTTGTGAGACACTGGAACAGGCTGCTCAGGGAGGTTGTGGATGCCCCATCCCTGGAAGCATTCAATGCCAGGTTTAATAGGACCTTGAGCAACCTGGTCTATTGGAAGGTGTCCCTGCCCATGGCAGCGGAGGTTGGAACTGGATGATCTTTAAGGGCACTTCCAGTCCCCTGACATTCTTTGAGTCTGTGATCATTAGCTTCAAAATCTGATTTTGAATGTTGAAGCCTGTATGACACAAAGCTTGTCAGTAATATGGCACCAGTGGCAAAGAGGAGGTCACCTTGGGCATCCTGTACACCACACATCTCTGCTGGCTGGCACTCTGGAGACAGGCTGCAGCACAAACTGGTTTTGCATCATGACCTCCACAATTTCTTTTGACCAGTCAATAAAGCACAGGAAGGCCTAGAAGTGTAACATTCCTGAGAGGGTGTCTCACCCAATTCACTGTTGTCATCCACCAGAATGATTTCGTGCAGGAGGTGAGCGGGGGTGCGGTCCAGGACGCTGTGCACTGTGCGGAGCAGGGCCGAGAGTGCCTCGTTGTAGAAACAGATCACAACGCTGGCAGAGGGCAGATCAGCAGGGTAGGACTTCTCTCTGCATCTGCAAACAGGAATAGAGTCCTTGTCACTACTTACAGAGGGGTTTCCACAGAGCTGGGTCACTGCTGAAACTTCATAAATAACAAGCAAATATTAAATGCGTAGGAGGAACCTCTAAGGTGAATATAATGAGCTCAGATGTGTAACGGCTATAGTAGAGCTCAGCATAGTAAGTTACTCTCCACATAATACAGACTCATAGTTAACATTGCTGCTTGTTAGAAAATAGAGGATATCATGGACTGAGGTGGGAATAAGATCCAGAGAGCCTCAAGACAGAAGACAGTGAGGGCTTGTTTCAGCTGTCAAAACACTGTCTAGTACCCTCAGGTAACTCAGACATGTACAGGAAAGGCAAATAAGACATGAGGCCCACAAAAATACCACAGCTTTATTGGCCAGCTGCTGGAGACAGGGCTGGATATCCCAGAAAACTTCCACTGGTGCAAAACAGCTATTTACACAACCAAGGTTGAGATTCAGAGGGCAGATTAAGACACTTAAGTCTAGTCACTGCTGTCAGTACAGTCTAAATAGTGTTCAGCTCACCCTAAGGCTGTCAAGTGTGTTTTGTCAGCTGAAGAGCTCTGCATGCTTCATTAAGTGCACTGCCTGGATCTCTGCTAATTATAATAAAGGCAGAGACAAGTGACTAACAAGCAGTTATCTAAGCATCTTAATCTGCAAGCTGAATCCCACTCAAAGCAAAAGATCATTATTTCTTCTTATTTTCAAAGCTTGTCCTTACTTCTAATAGGGCACAGTATCACTGATTAATGCCATATGAAGGTGCCATTTCACCCCATTGGGGCAGTCCAATAAAAATAAGAAAAAATGAATGAAAATCTGGAAGTATAGAAGAAAAGCTTTCATTTGCTTAGAATGAGTTCAGTTCTGGGAGAGACATATCAGCAAGTACCATACCAGAGAAACCAGCAGAAAAACAGGTGCAGGTTTATTTATTTTTCAGTGTTGGGGCTTCTTATTGTTGCTACAGAGGTGAGTTGTTCCCCCCATTACATGCAACAGATAGATTATAGAAAAATATCTGGTCTTTAATAGAAAATATTCAGAGCAGCGCACACTCTATCACATCCCTTTAGCAGTTGACCAAAAAAATTAGATCTCCAGAAACAATATTCAATCAAAAAAGACAGAAAAGACCAAAGAATAAAAATCCTAACCTCAAGCACTCCTGTTAAATAGCTGAAAAACCCACCTTGAGCGACACATGAAGATGAAACAGTGTATGACAGAAATGTTATACCAAAAAATATTAAATACTACATCAGGTGTAACAAGCCATTGAACACGTGAAACTTATACCACATTCTCTCCAAAAATCAGCACCTACTTTCCATCTCTTGTATCAGGCACTTCCCTGTGGTATCCCAGTCGATTGCTGATTAGCATATTGAAGGCATGCTTCTGATAGCCCAAGTCTCTCACTTCCTGATCTTCTTCATTAAAAATCATTCCTGCAAAAGTAACACGCCAAGATCAGCTAACAAGCTAAAAACATCATTTGAAAGAAATCAAGGATTGAAACATATGCTTTAACCTCCCCTAAAACCCATTATATTCTTAAAAATCCCTCTGGTTTTGCAAAGTGTGTATTTGTGCAACCACTTCTGCTCCCTCTCACAAACAGGCAGCACTTATGAGTAGCCCTCACAGCTGTAATAAAGTTAAATCCTTCTCCAAAGCCTCCTGGCTCCATTGTGTTTACTGCCTCCCTTCACCCATATGGCCTCTAATTCTTAGCACCACCTAAAACCAACATCAACCAAGCAACAGAGGACAGAACTTGGCACACAATGAATCAGCATCTATCCTACAGGTGACAGGTCTGTAATGGGATTTTTGAGAGAGGAAATACATTTAGAATGGTAGAAAAATCCTCACAATAGCAGCTCTAATTTCATGCAGTTCTGAAGTCTGTGGTAACAAAAGTAGCTACACAAGAACAGTAAACTTTTGTTTATCTCACCTGGGACTTTGACAGCCAATAAAACACCAGCAGAGATGCTGTTATTGATTATTTTAGCAGAAGTGGCAACTGTTACTAATCATGGCAGAAGTAATTGTTGGTATTAGGAAATGTACTTCTGTAAGCCATGATAAAATATTCAATGCCATCCTGACTGCCTTGACTCGGTGCCATGGGCTTCTCTCACTGAGCCATGTACTCACCAGTGTGAATAGAACCAGAACAGTGGGACACTTCACCCAACTCCATGACGGAGAGACAAATGGTGTCTGCCACCACCTGTGTCTCTAGCCACATCTGCAACAATTCAGGTAGCAGAGTGATTTTTTTTCATTGTCTCTATTCAGCTAGCTGTGCAGAATGAGAATCCTGCCACCCCTTCAGTTATTGTCAAGCTACACAGGCAATTTCACTGACATTTCAGTAAAAGAAGTGAGCGAGGATCACATAAGCTATCTCCTTCCACTCTGCCCATCATCTCCATATCATTCAAAATATGCAGAAAATAGTTAACAACAGGCTTCCTCTTCACATGCTACCATAATTCAAGGAAAATATGTTTCATACATTCACAGACTAATTCAGATTGAAAGGAACATGTAGTCTAATCTCCTTCCCAAAAGGAAGATAGATAGATCCTTCCTGATCTATCGACCCAGATAGATCAGGTTGCTCAGGACCAGTGCAGGTAAGTTTTGAAAGCCTTCAGTATCTCCAAAGATGGAGATTCTACAACCTCTTATTTGCCTATTCAAGCATTTGACCAGTATCACACTGAAAATGTTTTTTCTCTTCCATAACTGAAATACTCTCACTCCAATTTCTTATCAGAATCCCACACACTCTGGAAAGAGTCTGCCTCCATCTTCCCTACAGCCTTCCATTCAGATGCTGCTGACAGCAAGAAAATCTCACCCCTCAGCCTTCTCTCTGAGGCAGAATAAACTCAATCCCCTCAGTCTGTCTCCATACCTCATGTTCTCCAGTTTTCATTAGCTGTGGAAAAGCCAACTGAGCATGAGCCTGGAGAAAATGAGTTAAAACACAAAAGGGAAGTAATTTAAAGTTTGAAATGGAGAGAAAGCCTCAAAACTGGTAGTCTGTCTGGGCCTTTGGAGCACAGTGGTGTCCCAATAGCAAAGTCTACCTACAGGTACCAGGTGACCTTTTGGAGGGAATTCCATGCCTCCATATTCTCACCATTTACATTTACCACCCGGTGGCTCTTAGCCTTGAGTTCAGCAATGGCAATGCAGCTGCACTATCAAACAGCTCAAGAGTAAATACCCTGACATTTGTGCAGAACTGAGTGGGAAGTGTTGGGTACTGATATCTGTGACATACATGGGATACACCCACAAAGTGTCTTGTGACTGCCTGTCCTGCTCATGGATGAGTGCTCCCACTGTGGATGAGCTGCACTGTAGGGGTAGGAATGAGGTCTGTTTACAGTGGCAGTATCATTCCCCCAGCACTAGCAGCCTAAAGTGGTCAGTCAGTCCTCCAGTGAACCCCATCCATTCCCAAAGGAAGGTCTCCAGCTGGTCAGGTCAGACACTCAGCTCTGTCATTCTGGCATAATCAATGGCACTGTGGTCACCTTAAAATATTTCCTTCATACCAGGCATGAGCTTAAAACACACCCCACATGTTTCATTCTACAATCCATCCATAGCCAACCACTAAGTACATTTTTCTGATCTTCTGAATATATTCAAAGAGTGCTAATATTTTTTTAAACCTTCTCATGAAGAACAGTATCAAATGCATGCAAAAGGCCTGAAAGATTTCAGTTCAAACAGCAGATAGAAGCCCTTGGAAAATAAGAGGTTTGCAATCAAAACCTCAGTTTAGGCTTTACTTCACCGGTGTTACATGGTTCTCCCAGATTAATGAAAAAAGAAAAGATACATTAACCTACCAGGTGATAGTTTGGTTTTCACTATCATATGCCAACTTTCTTTCCTTTTTTTGCTTTGCATGTTTATCAGTGTCCTACCCTAGACAGAAAGGCCTTTCCTACAACACCTTGCCTTAGGAGCTGTCTCTTGATGATTCATGTAGAATTTATCCTGGCATTGTAACCCCCCTTGGCTTTCACCAACCAAACCAGTCACTTGATTTGAAGATCAAAGGACTTCTCAGTTAAAAAGCTCGATTTCTTTCCTGGCCCACATTGAATAGTTGGAAAGAAATGGTCACCTCTGGACTGGACTTCACCTTACTTGGTGCTCAGGCTTTTTGCAGTGAACTGATAAACACTTGTAATGCCACAGGGCAACATGAACTGCCATTTTTCTAACATATTCACACAGGTCTAATGACCAACTCAGAAAGTGACATTTGGTAAAATTCTATAAACTCGTGAAGTTTGTAATTCACCATTCACCACAGTCATGACAGTGGATTTCACTGAAATCTGAGCATTAAACCCTGCCTATGAAGGGTTTTGTGCTGTATTTCCCAAAGCAGCAGCAGAAACCAATACCCCACCACTGCCAGCAACACTTCAGCCTCCAGACTTAAACCAAATACACTATGTGCCTGTTTGCACATCTAAACACAGCAGTGAATAAGCATTAGAATACACAAAGCATTTTAATTTGGAACACAAAACTAAATCACTCACCTCATTGGTGAAACATGCTCTGGTGAACACAGAGACATTTGCAAAGTAAGCAAGATTTGGCTCTAACCACTGTCATCTCAATTTTGCATTGTAAGTTTTTCCTAAACACATTTCTTGTAGATTAAATCATACTCCAAGCATATTCTCCAAACCAATGGCTCCTCTTCATTGTTTATCGATATCAAGGTATTTTTAATTACTGCATGTAAGTAGAGCTTCTCTGTAATTAAAGCTTATGTTTCTGAGCCCAATTAGTACAGGAGTAAGATATGAAACAAGCACACACTGAACCTTTCAAAAGCAAGATTTAGTTCATTAAGAGCAGACCCCTTACTGCTGTAATCCAGTCCTCATCAGCTCTGACATAGCATAGATGTGTTAGAAAGAGTGTATTTTGGATTAAGTGCTGTAGAATAAATTTCAAGTAATTCCTAATGAAGAGAGCCTGCATTATAACAAACAAAACTTCTTCATTATACACTTTCCCCTGAGATTTTTTTCACAGAGAACTATCTCATTTCTCCTGTTGTTTTACTAAGTTTGTCACCAACACTGAAAACCACTTACCCATTTCAGGAGAGAATTCTATCTCCCCCTTAACTGGGTCCTGGATATGATTTCCAAAAGAGTTTCCTATCTTCTTCTCTTTNCTGGCCCCCGTGTAAAACGGGGGTAGAATTTTTTTGGAAATGGCCTCTGAGGTTCCAGCCCCTTGATGGGCACATTCTTGAAGGATTGGTTCTCTTCACTGAAGTTAAAATAAACAAAGAGCAGAAGTGTCCAGGTCACGGATGTGAAGAGGCACCCATAGCAGAAATAGCGAAGTGTGACACTTCCCATTGTAGACTCAGCATCGTTGAGGTCCCATTCTCAATTACCTGAAAAACAGTGAAAACACATTTTGAGAGTGCTGCCTGTTACCTTATACATTAGGAAATACATTGTATAGGTTACTCTTCCATTAAATGACTTTTAGAACTTAAACTTCAAGCCCAGACCTTAAGAAGTAAATCCCTTTTCACTCTCCCATTCAAAAAATAAACCTGACCAGTTTTCACATTTAATGTGGATACCACTGCTTTAAAACATGGACCAAACAATCACTAAGAGCCCAGTGACACACCACAATTAAAGGTAAAAATGATTTGTTTTCCTCAGAATAGTTATATAATTATCTCTGTTCCACTACAGTATATTTCTAGTACGCCTGCCTTGAATTCAACGTATAACCATATAATTAAATATACTACACACAGGGAATTGATTCTTCTTGGAATTTTTTTGGCTGGAAGGGACATCTGGAGGTCACCTTGTCCAAGCCCCTTGCTTAAGCAGGGCCACTCTGAGCCAGTTGCCCAAGAGTAAGTCCACATGTATCCATTTTTGTAGTTCAGATCCTACCCTAAAGCATGGAATGAGAGAACACAGGTTCAAAAAAGCCACATAATTCAGTTCTTGTCCTGAATTTAAGAACAGCCATCATGAGTTTCCCAGGATTTCCAGAAAACATAGGGCACAACTGAACGACACACAGCACTAAGATAATCACATTTACAGAAAATCTTCTCCACAGAAAGAAGACAGGAAAAGAAGAAAAACCACTAAGGTAATTTACTAGGTTCCTCCAGGCCTCTGCAGACTCCAGAAAAGCTTTCATATTCCCTGGAGGAGATGCCCATCTAGAGCTGGAAGGAAGCAACCCAGACTAGAGTTTTACTTTAGACATCCACAAGACAATTTTCCCAAGCTATATTGAAAATTATTGTCATTAGTAAAACTGTGAAGTGAAGCAAATGAAGCTGGTGAAAATATTGTATTTATGGGCCAGGAGAATTGGGTAGACTTTCTGGAGTTCCCCAGATCTAAAAAAGGCTCAGCACCCTCCCCCATCCTGCAAAAGAAACCAACCAAAACCAACAAAACCCCAAACAACACACAAAAAACCCCCCCACATCTTATAAACTATACAGATCAGTTCCCCAAACATGGGGGAAAGAAAAAAAAATCCTGATTCAAAGAGTTTGATTTCTTTCATCACTATCTAACCACAACAAATTCTTTGCACAGTAACAAAAAGTCAGGAAATAATGTAATCACCTGTAAATTAGCAAAACTTTTAGGAAAACAAATATTGGCGTGGGAGTCAATCATTTATGCTGATGCATTTTTCAAGCTACTCAAAAAGTCAGAAACTACCAGAAGTCTTTAGGTCTGGCTGGGAAAGAACAAACTAGAACATTTATGAGAACAAACAAATTACTCTTTCTCAATATGGGAAAGTACTAAATAAAGGTAGAAGCTGTTACTGATCCCAAAGAACGTTATAAAGATGTTTACTTTGGCAATGTAATTCTGAATCCTTAGTGACTTGCATCCAAAAAGAATATAAGTTAAAATTCAAGCTTACATTTCCCAGACTGCAGCAGGTCATCGTCTCCCGAGAATAACATATCGACAGAGTAAAGGAAAAAAAGCAACACCCACCCTCCTCAAAAATAATTTACCCATTGTTCTT
Source organism: Erpornis zantholeuca (assembly GCA_013400515.1). Classification (NCBI taxonomy): domain Eukaryota; kingdom Metazoa; phylum Chordata; class Aves; order Passeriformes; family Timaliidae; genus Erpornis; species Erpornis zantholeuca. Next base: position 132,170 of record VZTN01004750.1, on the reverse strand, counting down.
ACCATGTCAAAGTCCCTCACTTCTGCAAGGCAACAATCTACGCAGCAGTTGAGCCCAAGGAGCTTAAAAAGGTCTTACACGGGGTTTAAATCTCAGGCTGACCCTGTGCATACAGATGAATTGCACTCCCTGTGAAACAGGCTCGCTCTCTCCAACACTGTCACACAGAAATCTCGCTGCTTAACTGCAAAGCCATGAAATTAGTTTGGCATCGAGCACTGTGGGGCAGAAATTATTTAAGAGAATCCTCCTTTTAGCTAGCAGAATAGGTTAACCAGTCAGAGAAGTACAGATGACCAATCCCCAGTGCCTCATACCCTGTGCTAACACAATCATACCAAGGTGAACCTTGGATCAGAAAAAGCACACGAGGCTGCAGAGGAGCAAGAGCAGATAAACAGTTATATTCCCTCACTATAATAATTCTTCTTGCTTGGCAGTCTGCAGACAATTAATGCTTCTCCATAAAAGAGGATCTGGGTGCTTGCCAGGTTCTTTTTACATGGCCACCAGAAGGTCATCTGCTGTAGATTTGTCCAAGTCTAACATCGCGCTCCTCAGAAGCTGCTAGAGGTTATTTTCCATTCACTGTGGTAACACAGATGGACAATCCTAACATGCACTGACATTTTGGAACAGAGCTGTCCTAGTAAGATAAAAATTACTATAACAGAGAAGGAACCTTTTCATCTCAGAGTTGTTTAAGGATACAGCTACACTGCAGCTTGCACAGAAAAAACAAACATAATCTATTCTATCTCTGGTAACAGTCAGAAGACAGGCACACAGAGCAGAATTCCTCACAGATTAAACATTTCCCTAGTTCCTTGCATCTTTTTCATAGCTCAGAGCCACACCTGCTACTGTGGCACTTCCAGCCATGGTAAGGTTAAAGTTTGCTGTGACTGACATCGGGCACACTCAGATTAAAGAGGAAGGGATAAATTACTAATCACCAGAGGAAATTGCTGTACATCCCCCTCCTGTCTCCAGAGAGCTCTCTGACTAGGCTGAAAGCTCATGCTTGGCTACTGCTACAAAAGTAATAAATGCAAAACCTAACCAAATAAACCAAATATTTCCATCTGATGCTTGCTAGATCTGCTTCACCTTCTTTTCCTCTCCTTCATTATTTCAGCACTTTGTAAAATGATAAATGTTGAAATGCTGAAATACTGCATTTAAATCAAATGACAGAACCTCCACAATGCACAAACTGTGTCCATTCAGTACCTTGCTATTCAACCAAGATATTTGGTAATTTATTTGGCAGGAAAACATAGACTCACTATTTAGACAATTCTGAAGGCGGAATGGAAAAAAAGTTAACCCTGGGGATGAAAAGCACTTTGAGGCTTATTAGTTTACTTTATTCATCAACACATATGTATTTACATAATCACTGTCCTTGGGATTTCAATCACTTCTACCATTCAAGCAGAGTCACAATCTGTGTCCGAGCTGCACACTCCAGTTTTAGACAGTTTTAGGTTGACTGACTTCTTACAGATGTGGTTTAGGCCAGAGGAAGTTTCCAAGTCTTCAGCCATGTCAGTCCTGCTTGGGATCTGCCCTGAGGAACCAAGAGAACCTTTCCAGCCCTACACTTCTATGCATACAAAGCACAATCACATTAATGTATCTGCCTTTCCTCACCATACCAACAAACACAAATCCTTCCATTCATTTCAGTGTGCAACAAAAGAATAACCACTTTGATAAGTGCCAGAGGGAGAAGGAGAGGAGACTGCAGCTGAGCACAAGGACACAGGAGGAAACACTCAGTTCATGGAGTCTGATACTCAGCCCTTGATTCTTACCTCATCCATCTCCATATCCATGACCTCCTACCATGTAGACACAGTGAATGAAAGTCTTGCTTGGTCCTGATTCCTTTGCTCTCCAGTGTTGTGAAGTCTTCTAGGAAATACCTTTTGCCAATTTACCCAACAACTGTCTCTGCCTACAGATGGTCATAATACCCTGATGAGTGCCTTAAACATCCATCCTCTCCCAAATGGTTTCTCCAAGAAGGATATTGAAACTTAAAAAGCCAAATCCTTCTTTAGTTCTTTCCCACTTTTTGTTTTTCTTAAATAGAGAAAACCTGTTCCTGAATACAGGAGATGCAAAAGATAGGCCTTTCAAATCCAAAGTATTATGATCGTTTTCAGCCCTGATATATGCTGCATGAGAAAAAGATTATATGTATTTTTAACTCAACAGCCTAAAGCTCTGCTAACACAGAGCACAGCTGGCAGGTTTGAACAGTTAGATAGAAACAACTGAAATCCAAAAAGACAGAACTGTATTATTCAGATAACTATGTCAATAGGCTCATAAGAATAACTTTCACCTATGCAATACTGTAACAACGAGTCCAGTCACCAATAAATTGCTATTTGGACAGTACAGTTAAAACCCTTTTCTATTTATTTATTCAAGTGCAAACAAAAATACTAAATGCTGCAAAAGAATAATCCATGATTTAAACATAACAAGAACTGTTTCACAATACACAAATTTTCCTGGAAAGAGACTAGGCTTGAAGGGTCTATCATGCATCTCCCCTTCATTTCTGAAAAGCAGTACAGCTGCCAAAAGTAAAAAATACCTCAAACAATTCTCCTTTCCAAAAACTCAAGTATTAAAGAATATCCAGAATAACCAGAAGGCATTTCCTTTCCCTTGGCAAGATAGGAGCTTCCAGAGCAAGAAATAAATGATAACACTGTTAAGTATCTTACAGGCATTCATTCCCATGCCCTAGAGAAGCATGGAGTTCATGACTGTTCACTCTGGTATGCTCAGGAATCCAAGGACACTTCAACACGACAAATGTAAATCATCCAAGGTGGCAGTGTGTCCTACATCAGGAAATTACAGTCCAGTTCAGAGGCAAGAAAGGAAAGAACGTATCTTAGCAGCTTCCTCCATCAGCATCAGCTCAGAAAAGACCAGACTGAAAGGCACAGAATTCCTAACCAAATATTCAGCCTTTCAGTGTCTCTCTCTTGTTGCTCTGTTTTGACTGTCTTATATTTATTGCCTGACAGTTTTTCTTTGGCAAAGCCTTGGAACTGAGTTTGCAGACCCACATGCCAGAAATGCCAGGAGTAAAGTATTGCTCTCTAATTTCCACAAATTCCAGAACATAAGTCTCAGTTCTTCGCACAAGTAGTAAATAATTGTTTGTTTTTTTTCTTTTAAGAGAACTATAAAGGTTAAATATTAGTAACTCAGTGAAAGTCTCTCAAATTCAATCAATTCCAAAGCTGAAAACCTCTCCAGGAGCCCACCTGCCAGACCTGAACTGCAGTACTCACTGTGCAATGAACTTTTCATGTCACAGCAGCTTCTTTTAGCAGCCTTACACCACCACCATGACATTCACTTCATACATCAAACCCAGGAACATTTACAGTCATTAATAACTGGCCCAACAAGGATACAACTGTGTTCCCTCTGACAGTCCAGGAAGGTTTGTTGTTAGTAACCTGTGCAGCTCTCAGTAACACTGGCCCAATGTGTTGGTCTTGGATATTTTTAAGGGAAGTAAAAAACATCAACCACGCTCCACAATATTTTGGCTTAAAGAGCAATATTTGCTACAGACTCTATGACCTGCCACTGCTTAAGCACTGACATCTGCTTGGATTAACCTCAACAGTTTAGTAAACACACCGTATGAGTAGATATTTCATAACTGGGCCAGAACTCATGTTTGTCAGAGGTCAAACAGAGGATTAGACTAACCTCAAGATTTTTGAAGTAGGAGTAAAATTATTTGAGCAAACCTTAAAGTCTGCTTATAGTTTTTCCAAAGACAGCTTTTCCTCTAAAAAAAAAACAAACCAAAAATGAAAAGACAGACACACAACTCATACTATCCAGGTGCCCTGCAAGAATATCTGTGTATTTTGGAACTATATTGAGGCAAGGAACAGACATGTATAATCTTCATTTTTTAAAGATCATTCTAGTAAAAAAAAAAATCATTAAGCTACTTTAACTTTCTACAGAGTACTAGGATAGTTTGCTGCATGACCTATAGGTGCTTCTAATTTTTACTTATTTTCTGGGGGGAGCAGAACACAAGAATATAAAACAACACTACTCATGAATGCAACTTTGCTCTTTTAATAGCCTTAACTCTTTCTACATTTCTTGGCCTCCAAGACATTATAACTACCCATGAATAGGCTTTCCAATTTACTGGTTGAATCACTATCAACCAACAGCATTAACAGTGCAATGAACAGAGGCTAGGTTAGGAATAAGTAGTACTGCAATAAAACATGCTCACCACACAGAGATGTCATTCATACACCTTCTGCACTCCCACGAGAATAGGTTTTTTTCCAGGCAACCTTTCCATTACAATCTCTCTCTTCAGGGAAAGTCACAGTTAATAGACCAGCAAAATGAAAAAGGGACACCTTGGGCAGCTTTTGCTTCAGATCCAACACACATCACTAGGAGCAACGTCCACTGAACACATAGCCAGAACTAAAGTAATAGACACTATTATTATCCAAATAAAAGTGTTTCACATGCTCCAGAATCTAATCACGAGCAAATTTAACTCCTTCACGAAGAAACCTCCTACAGGATTGTTTTATCATTAAATTGGATCTACCTGCCAGATTGTTTTTAATTAAAATGCATCATTAATTTTTGACTTTACAGAGGGATGGGTGATTGCACTTTATGAATTAGGTGGCTCTTTTTGACAGAATCCAGGCAGGTAACTACTCATGTAAAGACATGAGATTCATGTAGATTTGGCCTACAGGAACCTAAATCGTGACATTCAGCAAGGACAGATGCCAAGTCCTGCACCAGGGACAGACAAACTCCCTAGCTGCTGGCACAGCCTGAGGAACAGCTCTGCAGAGAAGGACCAGCCAAGGTCTGGCTAAGCTCGAGCCAGAGCACAGCCCTGCAGCAAGGAGAGCTGAGCGAGGCACCCACAGGAGCACCGCCAGCTGACCCAGGGGTGCAATGCCACAGCTGCCTGAGACCACAGGCAGAGGACAGCACCTGGGGAGGGATCTGCCAGTAGAAGACAGACATCAGGAGTGAGTTCAGTGAAAGGCCACCAAGATGGTGACACGCTGGAATGTTTGCCCTGTGAGAACTGAGCATGCTGGGCTCCTTCAGCCTACAGAAGAGAGAGCTTTGGGATGAGAGCTAAAATAGCAGCCTTTTGCTACCTACCAAGAAAACAGACCAAGGCTATTTAGTGAGGTGCAAGGTAGGAGAAAGAAAGAAAGTACTAAAAAAGACTAATGTTCAATCACGTTAATGTTCAGTCACACCAACACTCATTCACAGAAATATCCTGTGGACCACAGGCTGTCCTCTTGCATAAGACCACTGTTCCCATTCATTTTAATGAGATGACACATTAAGATCTATTTTTAATTAGCCTCTGCAAGTCCCTTCTAAATTCAATTTTCAAAGCTTTGAGAGCCAACAGTTTAGTCATTTCAGCACAGATACACAAATCCCTGTCATACCACCTAAAATAAATCCTCCTGGAATGAACACAAAATCTTGAACAACACTTTACAGATAATCTTAAAATACCAATAATATTCACTATATTTTAAAGATAAAGAAGGGCACCTAGATATACGAGTTGCATGAGTTGTTCAAGACCTATGAAACTATAATAGGAGTATATGAAGTCTGAAAAGCTTAAAGTGTTTTAGGACTAATTTAAAAATTCATCTTCTTAGGTCTTTAGGTTCTCAGCCCTTACTATTTTTTCCCATGTCAAATGACTCACTCATATACTGATTTGTATTTCAGTTTTTGGGCTTTAACCAGATATGTCTAAATATTGCATAGCATCATTTTCAAATTTGTGAGCTATACATTGAAACACCTCCTCTAGAATCACAACTTTGCTTATCAAGCATTTTGGAATTTCTCAACTCCAGTAAAAAAAGCTTTACTTAAGCAGGCTGCCATACCAGAGTGTATGCAAACACTTTGGCTTTTTTATAAAAATGTGAAATTCCTCCTTTATCCACTTGCATTTCAAAGGCACCCTTAAAGGAATGTTCAAGTATCTTCTGCCCTACCTTCTACTTCTTTGTCAACAGTAAAACATACTGAGTTTTTCCTTACTGATAATGGATACCTTGCTCCCCACATATTACTCCACTCCATGAAGAGAGAGTATTTCAGGAGGATTAATGATAAATTAAGGATACAATTTTAATGGAAAAAACAGTTACAAGTTTTGGAAAGAAAAACTTTTCTAAGCCAGGATCTCATAATAACAAACAACTAAAAAGAACACCAGGTTTAGTTACAACCACTGGTACAATGTTGCGTCAGGAAAAGTAACATAATAGTCCAACCTGATTAGAGAAACAAGTACCCTTCCACTAGAAACACGAGCTTACCAAAATCCTAGTGCCCAGTTCTGGGTAAATGACTGCTATACAGTAGACAGTTTCATGCTGCTGCAGTGTCCTCGTTCCCCTCCAAAAACGGCTTCTTATTTCCCAAAGCACAGTTATAAGAAAGAAATTCTTACCTATCCCCCTGACAAACACTCTGTAGGCTGCTGGGCTGGATGTTCCTTTAAGCCATCTGGCACACAAATACATGTCATGCCATTCCCGGAGTCCTAAAAATACCTTCTGCCTTTTCTGTTGCTAATAAATACTTTCTTCTAATTCAAAGAGCAAGATTTTCTTTTCATCATTAAATCCAGCTCTGAAAGAAGGCAGAATGTCTCCGAAGAAAGATGCAAAGCATTTTGTAATGCAGCCCTTCTTCACAGGGCTTAGAAAACAGCAAGGTTAAACACCCCACAAGTTGTTCTTCAATGCATCTCTCATGTTAAAGATCCATGCATCTAAATATTAGTTTAACAACCCTTCAGCACTATATCCAAACGCAGAAAGTAAGAGAGCTTACAAGGTCAACTACACACAAATAAGCTGCTTAACACCTTTTCTAAAGGTTTAAAATCTGCTTAGCTGTTCGTCACATTTCATGTCTGCAAAGCTCACTGAAATAACAAATATGCAGATTCATGCAAAATAATTCGATTAGTGACACTTCCACAGGAACGGCTGAACTGTAGAACCCTCACCTTTTTCCAGAAGAGTCGGCACTAAAGCAGTGCAAGATTACACAGGGAGAGCACATTGACTGCAGCAGCAGCCGGATCCAGTCGGTGTCTTCATTCCCAGTGAACAATGAACTGCTGAGCCAGAAACTTAACGCTTTGTTGCTTGCAAGTCCTGACTGGGAATGGGGCAACAAGCACAGACTTCTCTAGGAAAAACAGGCCAGTTTGGATGGGTCTGAGGACACCAATGCTGCATGCACCCTTTTGCCTGCATAAATGGCCCCAAATGCATCAATAGATTTTTTCTGGTTTTAATCATTTTTCACGTCTCTTTTATTATGTTTTTCCAGCTGATGCACGATCCATATCAATCCATGGATTTGGCAATATCCACATGGTCATTTTCCTGCCACTCACATAATCAATCAGTGGCATTCTTCATCATGGCTAGACCACAGTAATGCTAGAGAAAATGATCACTGAGATGCATAAAAATTCCTTTATTGCTCATTTTCCAAATCACTACGAAATTCATAAGATTTCCACATTTTGACAGATATTTTCTAGATATGTTTTCTGTTCATCTTCAGAAATTCTCATCAGAAATGCTTTGGGCTTTTTTCCAGTCTTTTACAATGAAAGCAAAAACACATTTTCTAATTCTTGAAAAAATTAAAAAAAAAAAATCAGACTTCACTTGTGCAACCCTCCTGACAAAAAATCTGGCAGCAAATCTGTCAACAAAACAGACCTCACTAAAGTACTTTTGAGTAGGACAGTGCTAAAAAGTGGGGTTGACCAGTCTGTTTTAAACCTGTGACTACTAACCATGGAAACTGCACTTGGCACAAGTTCCGCAGCAGCTCCCAGAAGACATCTACCAGCCACTTGTGCAGAGCTCAGTACTGAAATCAACAACTGGATACGAAAAAAGACATAAAAGTCATCTGCCAACTCACACTAGAAACTTCCAAAGACTCCACCGGAACACGTGTAAAATGCAAAACCACTGCAATTATGTTACTATTTGTACTACAGAATTGGAAACTTCCTTAATGGAATGGTTACATTGCATCTTATGCTGCAGCATCACATTACAGAATTCCTAGACCTCTGTGCCTACGCCCCACAAATCATCCAAGTCTACTCCTCTTTCTGCAGGGTTTTCCTTTTCAATAGGCAAAAATTTACATTAAAATACTTTTTTTTCAGTCAGACCATAATCAAACATCTTTATGGAGCCTGAGTAACTGATATTAGCATACAGATTTATTTGGTTAAAAAAACCAAACACAAACAAAAAAAAATATAAACAATATATGAAATGTAGCCCCAGAATTGGGAGTGAGGTTAAAACAAGTTACAGTTTAAATCCTTAGATTGCCTCTAACAGGAAAATATTTAACTCATTCTAAACTGCTCAGAGTTCTTAACCCTGTTATATTTCTCCATGCTATTAAGAGATGGCACTTTCTTAGAGATTTCCTCAATATACCATGTCCTGTGCTTTTCCATGTGGATGGCCATTTTTAAAAAAGAGTACAAGGGAAAAATACTAAAAGTGTGAATTGAATTCATTGTCCATCTGAATTCCTCATGTCCAGAAACAAACATCACTTGGAGTTTTTCACTCCAAGCTTTAGCACAGAGTTTACAGTATCCATGCCATTTGGAATTTTCATTTTTCCCCAGTAAGAAATGCTGAGATAAACCAAAACCCTGTAATCTTAATTTTCTCATCAGAAGTTTAAAGTATTTTCTGCGCACAGGTTTCTCTCTATGTCTTCCATCTTCTCACAAATGTCTCCAGACATTAATAAAAGAGAGGAATCCTAAGGATGTAAACCTACTTTGTGTTCTCTCTCCAACTCCTTGATGGACCAGGACAGTACCAGATCAAGCTAAGGGACACTCTGGTTCAAGTATTTGCTCTGCTGCAGATTTTGATGAGATTCTCAGCAACCTAATGTCTCATCTCTCTCCTGATGCATTAAGGAGATACCCTAATTGTTGGATTAAAACAAGCCACTAGCAGAAACAGATTGTACACTGCCTGTAAGGAGAGCAGACTTCTAAAAGTTACGCTAAAAATTAATTTTCTTAGTCTTTCATTCTTTCTCCATGATCTTACAGACTCAATCTTTCCTTCTCCCAAGAAATCCCTCTGAGGAAAGAGTTGTGGACCACTCCTTTTCCATTCCCTCTTGATCACTTTTCTTCCACTTATCTATTGCCAAAGTTTCTAATGGGAGAACATACTCAGGATTTTGATGTTGAAATCACAGATGTTGCAACAAAATGAATATCAGATCAAAAATACATTTTCCCACTTCAGCAGGAGCCATACTTCCCAACACTCTGCTTGCACAGAAGGTTAATGTGCAATCCAAAACTTGTCTGTCTCTCAGTTCATAGGTGATGAGTCTCAACATCTGCTGACACCAGAGATAAGAGATTCATGCTAACTGACAAAATTAAGGTATTCCAGGAAATGGAAAAGTAAAGAAAACACTTCTAGAAAACATATTCAATAACAAATATGAGAAGTATCAATAGAGACAGTGGCATCCTTTGTTCTTGATGTTATGCTTCAGGAATTGCCAAAATAGTCAAAATACCTACAAAGATTGATTCATAAGGAGTTTTGAATCAAAACAGGATAGTTTGTGCTTCCTGCAAATGTATCTGTGTTTTAATTAAGGCCACCTCCAAGGTTTAAAGCATCCAATTTAATCCTTGTCTGAACAAGAAAATCTGTGTCATTTAGCCAAGCAACATTTGGACGGTTTTACACAAACTAAAAAGACCTCCACGAACATGCTTCTAACATTTATTAAGTATTTACTTAAATCAGTTTGGCACATAGCAACCCTTCACTGAGGTACCTTCCTTTCAGCATGCCTCTGCAAGTTTATTAGCTTAGCCTGTCAATTTAAAATCTGACTTCTTAAATAGTGCAGTACCTCCGTAGCTGAAGTCTTAGGAATGACAAACAGTTATTGCATGTAGGCAGTTACCCCCTGCCAAACAGCCACTCTGCAGCATTTCTTCATGCACATATTCCTTTCCCCTTGAGTTACTTTTGTCCTGCTCTGTGGCAGGAGAGGCTGGAGCATGAACGTGAACAGTCTCTGTAGCAGAGCTGGTAAGGTAAAACTTGTCAGTCAGAGCAAACTTCAGTCTCAGAAATACAGAACTTGCAATGGCACTGCTGCCCTGAGACAGAAAACCACAACAGCTCACCTGCTCCCACAAAGACATCAAGGACCCATGAGCACTATGGGATATTGGCTCTGGACTCCTTCCTGGCTTGCACAATTTCTTCTTGCTCACACTCTAAAGCACAGAGCAGGCAGCACCAACTCCTGAGAATCCCTGCATCAGGGGTCTCTAATCAGTGTCAGCAGTGGAAAAGCTGATTCACCCCTAAGCACTGTGTTCCAGTTTCAAACATGCCAAGGATAAGGCTGCCAAGCCAGACTGCACAAGAAAAGGCTGAGATACAACACACAGAACACACTTTTACAGGCATTTCATTCCCATGTACATTTCAGTAACACCATCAATTATTTAATCTACAGACTTAGCATATTTTCACATCTCAGGAAATAAGTTCAGAAGTTCCTACAATGAAATATCAGAAATTTAGTATACTTTAAGTCAATTTTTGAATGAAACAGTACAATCAGCTTCCTAATTTTCCACCTTTTTTGCTGCAATGTATTTTTAGTTCTTACAGAGTTTTCAAAAAGAGAATTTACGCTAATTCTCACACAATGCTGACTCACATGAGAAACACGCTAGAATGTGGCTGAAGGATGTGGTGCATACTATTGACTCTTACACAAAGAGAGCTGAACAAATGCTCTTACTCATGCTGCAAAACCCTGGTTGAACAGCCGAGGCCTTACCACTGACAGCACTTTATACATTAACACAGTAGCTGCAACAGCAGATGCTTTCATCTCCATAAACCACCATGAAAAGAAAAGAAATCTTAGATAAGAAGACAGTTTATCTGCCTCCCACATTCTAACAGGGAATGAAACAGAATTCACCTCTGTAATACTTTTTGAGAGAGAAAAACCAAATTCATTTCTGCACTTGAAATACAAGAACATACTTTTGGTCTGCAACAGCAAGCAAGATCTCTCCAAAACAAATGGCACTAAAGGAAACTGCTTCATTTTGGGGATACTTGTAGCTGCAGTATCACCTAACCAGGCAGAAGGAACTGCTTAGAAAGTTGACAAACAACAGTCACAATTAATGATTGTAATATTGGAAGTCTTACTTTTTCCCTTTGGTGGAAGTCTCCCTTTAGTTCTCTGCTTTAAGTTATCAACACACAGCTGCCACACTGCCAAACTCAGCCTGCAAAAGTTCGATAGGACCTTCAAGGAATCTAACCAAAGAAGCATCCTGCCTCTGTTCTTTCTCACTGAAAGATCCAAAATCCCCATTTTTACTCAGATACTTCTAACCTCATCCATGTGACCCCACACTACATGCAAGCCCCATACCCACCATTAAAAACTTAGGATTTCCACCACTTACTATGAGGAAGCCTATTTTGCGTAGATACATTTTCAAAACAATAATATATCCTTATTTCGCTTGTCCTGCTGTTTCTGGGCTTTCTGCCTCCTAAAATGCTTCAATCACACCTAATGTTATTTTACAGCACTATGAAAATGATGATCAGATTCACCCTTCCTCATAAACTACCATCACACAGAAGCTTTTCGGGAACTCTATTCAGTGTTACTCCTGTGCATAATGCAGTATTGATTTGCATCCTCTGGGAATGTCATTAGGTAGGAGAAGCCAGACCTGAAATCTGCACAGGCCCTGAAATCCGCACTCAGACTCTCTTACAGCAGAACAAATGTCACTTTGCCTGCTGGCATCCTCATCTGAGGCTGGGAGATGAAGGCTCATTAGAGCTGCACTGTTATTTCTTTCCTTCCCTGCTGCAGAAGAGCTCCTAAAACTCTGCAGGAGCTTATCTTACCCAGAGATGAGGAAAAGCTTATGCAGAAGGCAAGCAGTTCTTCAGAGACAGTTCTACCAGGGGAGGCCAATTGCTTGTTAATCAAAAGCCTCTTATCTGGAACCACCTGGCCATTTATGCTGTTCTAAAATGAGGCCTAGGAATCCCAGCTGGACTACTTCACATATTTAGAGGTTCTCTACAGGGTAGTATGGCAGAAACATACTGTCAGAAAGAGGTTGGTACCATTCCTTCCTGGGCACAGCCTACACTTGGATCAGCTTTAGCTAATCAGAGATACCTGGGAATAGTTTCCTATTAAGATGACAGCCATAGGAAAGAAAAAAAAACCCAAAAACAAAAAAACCCCAAACCCTAGCTCATAAAGCATGCAAGAATACTAATATAACTTACAGACTACCAGACTGCTCTTTCTAAGCAGGGAAGGGATTTGATCTTACATTGAAATATATTTTCCAGGGAAAATCAAAGTATGTTAGCAGAGTGCTAACAACCCTGCCCACTTGGACAATTACTGTGCTAGCACTGAGAGATTTCACCCTTCCTTTGAACATAAAGCAATGCTCCAAATACTCTGAACCAAATGGAAAAAAACACTGATTGTTTACAGAACAGCAACAAAGCCAGGCCATGAGATTTTATTTTTTCTTTGGAAGAGCAGGGATTGCACTTTAATTATGTAATAAAATTCTGTAAGGTCTACTGCAGCTGCCCTGCAACTGATATTAAAAACTACTCAGGATACAGCTTGGCAGACATGCTGTAATAGAGAGCATCAGTGCTTTAGTTACTTTCAACAGCAGGTTTAAGGTTGACACCTGTGAGGAAGTGAATGAAGGTGAAGCAGCTGTCTGCAAAGGTGGATTCTAAACACAATGTTTGCTTCCAGTACCACATTACAGCAGGGAATTCTGACCTGCTAAGCTCCCCGGTGCCAGCAGCATAGAGCTTTTGGTGGCTTATTCAGATTTGTCTGTTTTCTTGCAAGGGACCAGAGAACCTTTATTCTGCCCTGCAAGTAACTGAGACAGTCCATTTGCTTCAGTATGTTCTGCTGCAGTTTTCCTTATAAGCTTTAACACACACAAAAAAAGAAAAATACCACACGGCAATAATGAACTGGCTAGAAGGGCGGGAGACCAGCCACAAAAAATAACACATATTTGTTAAAAGGAAGAGAGAAGCCTCAGTGTTGCATATAAGTATATACTGAAGAACAAGGAGGGAGCAGAGGGGAGAGGGAGAAAAAGGGGAAGAAACTGTTTTAAAATAAATTTCCCAGTCATAAAAATAGGAAAGGTTTAATACACCCCGGGGTCACAGAGAGCTCCAAAAAGCAATGCCTGACCTCGCCCTACAAACGAATCAATGAACGGAGCGGCGCCAGCAACACCAACACGTACCGATCCTCACATTTCGGGTCAGATTTGCAGAGTTTCAATCGACACGCAGGCGGGCTGCTGCTGCTCCTTCACATGCATTTAAAGACTATAAAAAAACAGTAATTACGTTATCTCCCATCCAGTGTAACATAACCCGCTGCAGCTCCTCTGTCTCCTGCCGGGGTCAGGTTAAACCAGGAGCCCTCAGCACGGGACCGGGTCAGGCGGGGACCCGGCCGGGGCAGCCTCCCGCTGTCACCTCACCCGATACCCGAACCGGGGCATCCCCCGACCGGACCTGCCTCTGGGGCTCAGGAACCGCTGCCTCGGGGTAGGCGGGAAAACAGAATCACACAATCAATTAGGTTGGAAAAGACGTCTGAGATCATCGAGTCCAACCTACGACCGAACACCACCATGTACAGAGAGCCCGATACCGCCGCTGGCGCCGTCCCTCACCCCGGGTTGCCCCTCACCCCCGGTTCCCCCTCACCCCGGCGCCTGTTGCCNGCTGCCTCCTCATCCTTCTCCTCCCCATTCTCCTCCTCTTCCTCCTCGTCCGCCGCCGCCGCCATGACAGGCGGGGCTGGGGCCGCCGGAGAACATGGCGAGCAGTCAGGGGGAGAGCCGAGGGGCTGTGGAGGTGTGTCCTATATCCCTTTTGCCGAAATCGGAAGGGAATCAATAGTACAGAGATGTGGATGTGCGGCTTTCACTCCCCTCAGATTTGCTGTGTGTGTCGCTGCTCGTTCCCGCGGGCTTACACAGTGTCTGGCAGCTCCCTGTGACGATTAAAGCCTTTTCCAGCCCCTCAAGGTATTTGTTTCGAGCTGTTCGGCGTTAAGTGACCCCTGAAAGTGCAGAGTCACAGACTTGTTTGGGTTGGAAGGGATCTCTGGAGATCCCATGCAGCCCAACCCTGCCAAGGCAGGGTCACCTGGAGCAGGTGACACAGGAATGTGTCCAGGTGGGTTTGGAATGTCTCCAGAGACGGGAGACTCCACAATCTCCCTGGGCAGCTGTCCCAGTGCTCTGCCACACTCAATGTTAAGGTTTTTCACACGGTGAAGTGAAACTTCTTGTGTTTTAGTTTATGGCCATTGCTCCTTCTGTTGCTGGGCAGCACCATGAAGAGTCCAGCACCGTCCTTTTCGCACCCACCTCTGAGATATTTTTATGTCTTGAAATCCCTTCTCAGTCTTTAGACTGGACCGGCCCAGCTCCTGCAGTCTCCCCTCATAAATGAGATAGTCCAGACCCTGTACTTGTCCAGGGGCTTTGAAGGGGAAAAAAAGGAGCATAGGTCAGGCTGATAGAGGATGACTGGGTTTACCAGCCATGGATCCCTCACCCTATAGTTTGGGTTACGTGTGGAATGTGAAGGAGTGGTTTCTTCAGCTGGAAGAGGGAGATAGCAGAAGGAAATCTACCACAGTGACACTGAAATAACGTGAGATTGGCCATTAAAGTGAGTCCATAGCGGCAAGATTTACATCTTCACAGGTGGAGAGTCATGCTGAAACCTCAGATCTTTGATATCCAGAGTAAAGGGTTGAACCACTGGCTTGCTAAACCCACCACACCACAGATCCATCTCTGTTCAGGACAAACTTGGCAAACTTGGTGTCCTTTCTCCAGGAGAACTGTTGAAACCGGAAGGCATGTTGGGTTTATAAACCCTGGTGACGTTTAGGAACAAACTCATTGCCAGATTTGCACAGCACAGTCAGGACTGGGAGCTTATTTTGTAAATACCCAGATTACAGAACTTGAGCTCCTGAGTGACACTTAGAAGATGGCAGATTTTGTTTTATTGAAGTGCAGATTAAACTGGGTTGACACATCCAAGCCCATTCTTTGGCAGATATTGCCCCTAATATCCAGAGATTATGGCAAGGTGCTTCATAATGACAAAAATAGAGCAGAACCCAGAACCTGTCAAACAGCTGCAGGTTTAGAGTACAAAGGGCAAAAAGGCAATCTAATCAGAAGCTGCAGTGAGAGAAAACGGAGTTACAGCCTGTGGAGGTGTTAGTAGGTGGATGGCAAGGAGGTAGCAGGGGTCAAGATGAAAGCAAGGTGCAGTTCAATGAGACAGTCACACAGTCAGCCCCCCATCAGACATCTTTTCAGAATTCCTGTGTCATAATGGCTAACATGCAGCTTTGATCTCTCTCTTATACTAATTTACCCAAGGACTGCAAGTTTGTGTTAAGCTCTTTCAGGTAAAAGCAATCTCAGCACATATGCTATCTGTTTTCTGCAGACCCATTATCCTGGAAGTCCTTCTAATTTGGCCAGTTGTTGCCCATCTTGTAATTCCAGCTATTTAATCTCTTCTAATTCTTATTAATAAGAGTTTCCCTGGTGCTTGGATTATCATTTCATTAATGGAATTAATAAACCTCTACTTTTTTGTGTCATTTACTGTAAGGTCTTTGAGACATGTTTCACTTCTCAAAATTCCTGATAATGATAATCTGTTCAGCCAAATTGCTTAATAAGATCTGTGATAACCCCTTAGTGTTAACTAACTGACCCACTTTCTATGTGCTCACAGCAAGAGACAAGAACTCACATAAAGTCCTGACAAGAAGCTGTAACTCAAAGTAATCAGAAATCAATATGTCAGTGTGGGTTGGGGTCAAAATTTGGGTTCCATATGTACTCAAGCACTGACATTTCATTTCTGTTGTTGACGTATCTTGAACACAGAAATTACATAAGAGAAAAGGGCAGTCAGCTGCAAAAGATATTCATTATATCCTGTCTCTTCTTAGATCAACCCATCTACCTCGTGAAAAAGGAGGCAAGTGTACCCAAAACCAAACAGAACTAATGTATATTATTTTTCCAAATCCAAATTGTTTGCAACCAATTTCCCCAGCTGGTGTGTAGTGCTTGCTGACCATCTGTGACAGAGGAGACTGGAGGAAACTCCAAGTATTCTTTCAGTAACTGAGAGGACTTGCATTTGTTTCAGTGGTTTCCTGTTACAATTGTTTGCCTACAGGCTGTCTATGACTGAAGTCAGTCTGCACATCCCCTACTAGAGTTTCTAAGTGATTATGGTTTTGAGTGGCATAAAAAAGCCCTTGTAAGTGCTGAGAGTTTATTTGGAGTGTTTGAGGAAGCAGGACATTTGTCTAGTTGCTCTCAAACCTCTTCCTTCCTATTGTTACTTTTGCTGCAGACCACTTGACGTTTTTTTTGCCTACTTTCCCAAGGAAATAAGGTCAAATGACAACCCAGAATACGTATATGGGTTTAGCTGTTCTGCTGTCTCTTCTCAAGTACTTCTGAAATCTCGGGCTGTAAATATCAAATTTGGCTGTGGGTGGAGATTTTAAAGGGATCGTATGCTAAATAGCTTTGCAAAAACAGACGTCTGAACAGGAGAGACTGTTACCCACCACTGAGGAAAAGCCTGTAGAACAAGGTCATCCCACATACCCTTAAATTTATTAGGAGCACTCAGGAAAGAATCTATGGAGCTCTTGTGGCTCATCTATTGAAGGCATCAATTATGTGCTTTGGAGCAGGTGAAAAGGCAAAAAGGATGTTCAGTACATTAAGACAGGAATAAAGAACAAGATGGGAACATCTGTAAAATCGATAGTGCTTGCACATCTTGAATATTGTGTGGAATTCTCTCTTAACCACCATGAAAGGTACAGGATAAAGCAATGAACTGGTTGGAGGTCTGGAATTGCTTCCTAAAAAAAACCAACTGTTTGAATACACTTGAATGGTTTAATTTGGAAAAAAACTGTGAAGGAACATGAATGTGATAATGGTCAAAAAATCTGTTGTAATAGAGAAAGAGAATTCTATGTCTCTTATAGCATAAGATTTAGATATCCTGAGTGAAATTTCCAGGGAATAAATTTAAAATAAACCAAAGAAAGTATGTTTTCTCTAGAGTTACAGTTGTAAATTGCTGCAAGTGTATTGCAGAGGCCCAAAGTATAAATGTTTTCATGAGTGGATTAGAAATGGAAATGAGAAAAATGTCCATTGGAGCCTCTGAAGCATGATGCTAATGCAGCTGCCAGCTGAGGAAATCTCCAAGTAAAGGGGTGGATTCAGCCAGCAGATTAAGGCACCTAAATTTGGTTTTCAGTGTGTAGGTGTCTCCATGTGAACCAGATGTCTAAGCTTCCATTATACTCAGCAGAGAATTAGTGTGGGATTTAGTTACATAAATGCAGGCATCGAGTGCCAGTTTAGGCACTGTGGAGTTTTCTATCTGGCCTCCTGCCCCAAGAAGCAGCAGGTATCCTAAAAAGCCTGTTCTGTCTGAAATCTCATGTGGAGGTCATTGGTATCTCAGTCCACCACAGTTGGCACTAGGCACAGATGAGTTGATCCCTGTTCCTGGTTGCCCAGCAAGCTGTTCAGACCACCTCAAGGCAGATGTGTCAGCGTATTCTGAACAGCTGAACAGCTCTTAGCTTCATCACGAAGTGAAACTTCTTGTGTTTGAGTGTAGGAGGAATTTGTGTGCAGATGAAGACATCAGCATGGGGACACTTCAGTCTAGGTGTCAGAACTTGTAGTCATTTCCAGGCTGGACAGAGGGAATATTGCTTAGCTTTTAATGCTAAGAAGTTTCCTTAGCTAGTCAGACCAGTGAGTTGTTTCAGCAAGTATTGATTTAGGAGAAGAATCCAAGAGATTATGTATGAAAAAGCCATCCTAAAATACTCAGATCTGTTGGCAATGAGGCTTGTGTGAAGGATTAGTGACAGTGTGTTGTATCATGGTGCATGGATATGGAGGGACACTTTGAAGAGAGCTGCATGACTCCCTAAGCCTGAAAGATACCCAATGGCCAAGAGTTCTGGGGCAACCACAGATACTGCTGCTGACACCCAGAATGGCCAATTCTTAAGACATTAGATCCTGTAGTTGAAAGGGATTTTTATTTTTTCACAAAGATAAATCAAAACCTATTTGGTTGATGACAGGGTTTGGACCCTGTCATCTGTGAATCAGACCAGTTAGGTCTTGTTAGAGTAGCAGAACTTGCCTATGAAGAATTTAGGCTAAGATTCAGGGCAAAGAAATCTAAAAGAAGGATAACTAGAAAAGCCAGATGATAATTAAATGAGTTTTGGAATGCTGAATATTTTTTTTTTCAGTCTCTCATGCTTCAAATTATTTACATTTTCTTGTTAGGAACTAAAAAACTTTTAGCACTAATGCTGTCCTCTTGGGCTGATGAAAGTTCTAACAAAAAAAGTCAGCAAGTCAGCAAGCTCAAGAGTTTCCTTTTTGGTAGTCCTATAACAAGCTATGAAGGAGTGTTTGTGATTTTCAAACTGCATTGGGCACCAGCTGAGCTCCTGCACATTCGCTGTTTATTCACAGAATGCCTTGACAGTGCAATAAATAATAATAAATAATAAAGACTCCCTTTTAGTATTGCTGTTGTCAGCAGAGCATCTGTACCTCTCAAATGTTGTGCTCAGAGACAAGAGCAAATCTAATTTGTTACAATAAACAGGTTGTCTACCTTTTCCCATACACAAGACACAGATAAGATCTACAAACCACCCAAATATATGAACCCATGCAAATGAAGCAGGAAACAAGTAGTGAGCTGGAATGATGAGCATGTGTGGTGTGTCCCTAAAATCCACAGGAATATGAGGAAGGAGCCAGTTGTGTGACAAACAGTGCCTGAGAGAATTCATAGATCTGAGGATCTTACTAAGAGTTGCTTTGTCTTAGCAAGGAATTGCAGCACTGAGCATACAGAGTAGTATTGTCATGCTCTCTTCAATTCCCTCCAAATTTTTTTCCTTCATTTTTCAGCCCAGGCTGTGATATTTTTCTGCACTTCTTAACACTTTTAAGTTCTTCTATAGAGTCTCTCCAGAACTGTGGAAAAGTTGTGTTTTCTCTTTGAGGTGTTGCTGACTAAATTCCATCTGTTTTTCATGTTCAGAAGTTCTCACTCTGAAGACCTGGGAGTGAGATGCTACATTTTGTAGAATTTCTTTTTACTGAAATAAACTTTCCGTGGAATCTGTGGAGGGAGGTAATTGGCTAAACATTCTGTCCAGTGTTGCTCAACTGTGCTTCAGATCACTTCACAGGCTCTAGAGTCTGGGCCAGCCTGGGCTGATTTCTTTTCCACTTTGGACTGTTTTGCAAGGTTTGAGAATGAAAACAATCCCATAAACCCAAGGAACCTCGTAATTGAATTGGCTTTTTACCAGTGTATATTAGAACTCTACCAAGAGTTTCCTTCCATCGTTTCAACTCCCTGATAAGAGAAGAAAAAAGTTTATTTGCAGAGGAGTCAAGTCTCATTATCTTCTTTTTACAGATGTGGAAGTTAAAGCACAGAAAGATGAAGTTATTTGTTCCAGGTCATCCAACGAAGCAGTGGCAGACAAAAAAAATAGAAGTGAGTCCTTCAGTGCTCATTCTGTTGCATCACACTGTCTTCCTGTTTTGATGAAAACTTCTAAAATGTCATTTTCATAGGTAAGTATGTGAGAAATATTAAGACTTCCTGAAAAGTCTGACAAAACCTTTATTTATGCCACATAAAGAGAGGTTAGATAGAGTTCAAACTGAGACAAAGACTCTAAGCTTGAATGATGGCTTTTTTGTTATACAGGGGTTTTTTTTGCTAATTTTTTCTCATAGCAGGTATAGTCTTTCATAAAAATATACCTCATCCTCTACCCTCAAACCTGTTGTACAACAGGATGCTGAGCCTTTTTGGCTTCTTATATTACAGGGGTTTTTTTCTGCATTCTCAGGGATGGGTTTTTACTTTCCTAGAACTAAGAAATGCATAAAAAAATGCATGTGTAGCAAGCAAAGGGTGATTTTCCAGTAATATTCATTGTTCCAATTTAGATCCATTCTAAACCCATTGGTTTTATGAAATTGTGCTGCTTTGTACTAACTGGGAGCAGTTCCTGCTTCTCTCTAGTAATTCTAATCACAGTGGTACCCTTCCTTTTCTTCTACCCCCACTCCAATTTGCCTTTCTTGTCTGTTTCTATGACACATCCTAAAAAAATTTCACAACTTGACAATTTTCATGAACAATCAGACAGTGATTTAGAAACTTGTACTTTAAACCATTCTTTGTCAGGGGGATGACATATCCTTGCAGTAAACCTCATCTTGGTAATGTTTTTTCAAAGATGTGAAATTCAGCAATAGTCGTGTTTCCTACCTTATGCACATGTGAGAAACTGCAGAGGAAATTATATTCCTATAGCTAAAAGGACAAGAATTAGGAGACATGACTGTTCCTCAAGGTGCTCTCTCCATAAATCTGGATTTACTTCTTGATGTCTTCATTTGTTATGTACAGTATGTTGATAAAATTCTAACTTCCATACAGCATGTTGACAAAATACTTAACTGTATTTATCTGTTTAGACTGGAACCACTTGCAGCCAAACACAGTTTCATGTTGGGCAATTAAATTTCACTATAAGTAGGGATGCCTGACCTCTCTCAGAATTTCCAGGCAAACTGAAAGCAAAACAAAAAAGAATCCCCATCAGCAATGTACTCTTTGTTGCATCACTCTGGTTTACCAGAGAAATATATTAAAGTAGGCTGTAAAAACCAGTATTTCTAAAATGCAAGTTTTAAAAGTACCATAAACTTGATTTCAATAAATGCTGAAAAAAAAGTATTCCAGTTGGTCCATGCAGAACCCAAGAGCTGTGCAATGTAAATTTACTCCTTATTCTAGCATGAACAAGATCTGTATGATTAAAAGGCTTAAGGTAATTTGGGGACCTATTAAATTAAATGAATGACTGGAGGAAACCATTATTTCACTATCTGAAAATTTCAAGCTCTGAAAGAAGTGAACTGCCTAAGGAAAATGGTGAAATTGAAAGATAAATACCACAGAAATATATCCTGAATAGACATTGAGCTGTTCTAGGGAATGGCATGTTAATAGCAAGGGAATTCTGTGTGTGCTGTGAGATGCCCCCTGGTGTATTTTTGTTGAGACATTGCCCAAGGTCAGAGCAGGATAAAACACCAGACCAGGACACCTGAAGCACTGACAGAGGATACAAAAGTGTAAAAGGTACAGAAAGCTACCTAAGGACACAAAGCTACAGAAGAGGGATTGGTAGCAATGGCATTTAGCATCCAACTGCCATTTGCAATAAGCAGAATTATCTGTAAGCTATTCGGGTTTAGGTAACATTTTCACTAGTAGGAGTTAGGGGATGCTGTATGGTGATGGGGATCCAGCTGGGGAAGGGCTCAGCAGCATTTTATGGATGCTATAGATGGAAGGGAGGTTGGAGAGGCTTTGGAGAGCCACAGAGAAAGGAGTTCCATTCTTCACCCTGATGTCTCTGATAGAGAGCATTGTGAGGGCTATGGGACCCCCAAATCTCCCTGTGCAGCCACGTATCTGAACTCCTATCACAAGTCACAATATATTC
>VZTN01004750.1:57485-101074 GCA_013400515.1 Erpornis zantholeuca | reverse complement strand
ACCCTCAGCCTGAGGACCAGCAGTTCCCCAACAGCTATGCATCAGGGGCAACATTAAAGAAGCATTAGATGGTTTGACCTATGGCATTTTATGATATTTACTTGCTTCCCAGAAGTCTGAGAGGCTCTGGATTCCTTGGCATCTGGCTGAGCCAGGAAGATAGATTAACTGAAGGACTGTTACTGTTTAGTCTTGGGTAAGCCCTTGTGGGCAGCCAGCTGTTTTATTTTGTGTATTGTATGAAAGGTTCCTTTGAATCTATGTGTTCTAGGGATGAAAGCTTGGAAGTGAGAGGGTAAACTGGGATTTTTTTGTCTTTACACAGCAGTTTCCACTAGCCAGAAAAGCAAAGAGAAGAGAGAAATTCCCTCAGAGTGATGCTCATGCACACTGCCCTGTCATGTAAAGTTTAAACCAGAAGGGTCAGTCCACTATGGTGCTAAGGGCCTGGTTATAAAATTCTCTTGCTGTCCATCTCTAGCTGTTACAGGTCACTGTTGGAGCCCTGTAACATGCTGAACATATTAAAGTTCTGAAAGTCAGGATCCAAAAGTCGAATGCTGTAGCTGGACTAAAATCACCATCCTTATGTGTACCCAGGGCTCTGCTGACTTCAGTGGGTTCCTCCATAGACAAAAGTGCTCACCTAGAATTAAATGCTTATCTTTTTGCAGATAATAGATGATGGGTGTCCTCCTGTCAGGACACAGCCTGAACAAAACCAGGAGACACTGTGGGGCCGGTGATATTTGTGTACATGACACGGAGTGAGCTTTCTTATATCATCCTTTTATAGTGCCATGTTCTTGTAACACAGTTCTTACTTTCTTTTACATTTTAAACCAGAAAAATTACTGTGTGCTCTCTGCAGTACAGCTCTTCCTGCCAAAGCTGCCTCGGAACAGAAGGAAAAGACAGCTTTGCTTTTCCAGCTATGGCTTTTAAAAACATTTTTGTCTGATTCATTTAGGCTCCCAGAGAATGTTCCATGGATATGTAGCATATTATGTTATTACTGCAGTCTATCTGTGCTAAACCCTTTATCACTCCACAACCCTTTGAAAAAGGGAAGGCTTGTAAGTCCTGGTTTACAAATGAGAAAACAGTAGCACAGCACTTAACCCCTGTAAGATTTCTCTTGGGCAAAATTCCCACACAGGAAGAGCCTGTTGCCTTCTTTGTTCTTGCCTCAGACCACTCATGTCAGTGATGTGAATGAACCATGTGGGATTGTGTCCATGCTGGAGACAGGGAGAAAGGAGATCTAACCAGACCTGCTTCCATGTATTTCAATAAAAACTGCGAGCACACAGTACCTTGGAAAGGTGGGTCTTAAGTGATTTGGAGTAGGCACTCTCCAACAGCCTGTAAGAAAACAGCCAGCAATTCTGCTAGTTCTAAGTCTCGACCTGTCTTTGTTTTTTTTATGCACTAATGAACAAAATTTAAAATTGATAAGCATATTAATAAGTTAATGATTAAATTACTTAACAATGTTGGCCTTCAGACTCCCATTAGGAAGCATTTAAGCTAACAGAGAGGTCTCAGAATTCTTATTCCATCTTCTTGGCACACCCGTCTGTCTGTACTGATCAAATCTTTGAGCTCTCAGCTCACAGCTGTTAAGAGATAGAAACTTTAATAGCATGTGCACATATGTTGTATGGGCAGGTGAAAGTCCATACAGCTGAAAGGAACTCGGGTCTCAGGTTTCCAGGTTTATATATAGATTTCTTTTTGATGCAACAAAATGAAAAACAAACCCATAGAGCATGTGGACCCATCCCAAACTGTGGGTGAACACACTATAAAGCCCAAGACAGTGTAAGCAGAAAAGTGCTTGCTGCGTTCAGGCTTCTGTCCTAGATTCACCCAGACACTTCCAAACTGTTTTGGTTTTCCTGTCAAGTTTCTGGGTATTCTTAGATAACTGACATCTTACTAATGTATTAAATGAGATATATAATATTAGAGGGTCTCACCAGTAGAAGCTGAGATGTAATTTATATTGTCAGTGTAAAAACTGGCATTGTAGTAGTGACTCTCAGTCTCCAACCCCTTCGTTACTTCACTGCTTGCCACTGCTTGGACTAAAACTTGCTGAGCAAGTATAGCTTTTCACCCCAGGAATTTTTGCTGTCTGCCAGTGGCTTGGGCAAGGCTTGGGCCTTGCAGCTCAGTCGTAGATTTCCCTTGTGACTTGAGCGAGTCCCACAGTTGGTGTGCAATAAGTATTCCAGGAGCTTGCCATTTACCCCCCAAGGAACAGACCCATAATGCTGAAAGGAGTGCTGTATTCATAGGCCACCTATGTAAAATCTATTTTACCACTAGAGAAGATTCGGGGATAAAACCATGCTTAAACTCACAAGATTTTCAACAATGGAAAAAACTACAAAAATATCCAAGATGGGTCACTAGGATTGTGTTTGTCAATAAAGTGCTTTCACAGCTTTCCAACATCTCATCCAGTAAGGGGCTGACACACTGAGTAGTTTCTGCTGCCTACATCAGTTAGCTCCTCTAGAGAATTTGAGAGCTGCCCTTTCCATGTCCTAGTGATAAAGAGGTTACTCAGAGCCTGGAACAGCTGCTCCAACCTGAAGCAGAATATCTTGTCACCTACCCCTGATAACACTTTCCCTTATCTCTTACAATAGGGCACTCAGATTAATGAAGGAGATAAGGTCATTACTGTACTCCATAAAATGCCTTTTTTTTTTCTGTTGTACAGTTTGATTAGAACACATTCTTGGTTTCAGTTTTGAATTGGTTTTGGTTTTGTGTTGGTTTTTTTTTTTCCTTCAGACAGGGTGAAAATTTTTGCAAATCATACCTTATAAATATATAATGTGCAATTCATAAATAATAAATTATTATTATTATAATTCCATTTGAAAATGCAGCTGAAATTTGTTCATTTTTGGGAATTTAATGCAATTAAATTTTTAACAATTTAATGAAGATCAATGGATGGAAAAAATAGGAATTGAAGTTTTTGGAAAGACAGTTTCTAGGAACTCTTAACTTCAAGGGCCTTTTTTCATACTTAGCCCCTCACAACCCTGCTTAGCAGAGAGATGGGAGAGTTTAGCCACCAGGTATACTAAACACAACACTCAGATGTTCTTTGGTTTGGTGTGCAGGGTTGTGTATGGGAGTGTAGAGCCCTCATTCCTTTACACCTCTCTTGCAACCTTCCTCAGGTGTTTTTACTTCGGTGTGACTTTGAGCTTGGTACAGAACAAACACAGTCTCAGCATGGTGAGAAGAGCTGTAACACTGGCTGTACCAGACACAACAGTACAAAGTTCAGGCAGCTCATTGAAGGCTGAGCTGGACTGTTCTGATACAATTTTCTTTATCTTATCAAAAGTTCCCCAATGAGCTGGTGAGTCCAGGCTGTTTCTTGGTCTCTGGTCCCTTGGCTCAGTCTCTGTCTTCAGGCTACATGAGTCAGTTTGCTGTGCTCTGGCTACTGTTTTCTAATTATTTCCTATTTTTTCTCTGGTCATTTTTATCTGTAACTATATGTTAGGAATATTTTGGTTCACAAAACTCTGACTTGCCTTAATCCATCTCAGAATAAAACATTCTTCTCTCACATTTTCTTAGTTCTGTCTCTGAATGTAGCCACAAAAATTTCGATTGCTGTGTGTACTTAGCCAGGGCATTTCAAGTTCCCTGCGACCTTATTTTCTATGCACAAAATCTTGTTAAACTTGTTTGCTGCTTCCCTACTTACAAATTCTACATTCTCAAAATGATGATTGGATATTAATTAGCAATTGCATTTTCAAAGGGATGGTCAGAGTTGTGGTCAGCACCAGGAGCCTGAAGCAATTTGTAAACTTGGCCCATACATTTATTACATCTCTCTGATGTGAGAAATGTTCAAATCACAGTCTAAGACCAGTACAGACAGCTTGTCCAGACTGAAGTGAGTCTGGTGGGTGTGTGTCAAATGCCAGCCTGGGACTACTACAAAATAAAAATAATTTTCATATGTTTAGCTTCAGTTTTAATTCTCATGGTATGTGGCTAGTGGCTCATTTCTTCTGAAAGGCCTGTCTTTGACCACTTAGTTTCCAGCTGACCTTATAAGATTGCACTATGTGTCTGAAAAATCAATTTAAAAAGAACTGAAATACACTTCTATTATATATTAACACGTGTCCT
Source organism: Erpornis zantholeuca (assembly GCA_013400515.1). Classification (NCBI taxonomy): domain Eukaryota; kingdom Metazoa; phylum Chordata; class Aves; order Passeriformes; family Timaliidae; genus Erpornis; species Erpornis zantholeuca. The sequence goes on along the minus strand of VZTN01004750.1, from coordinate 96,895 downwards.
TGTAAAGAAAGGCCATGATCTGAGTATGCAAAAGCTAATAATTGACCAACTTGTGGTGCCATACTATTTGTTCTATTTATTTTCTTTGCAGAAAGCATGCAAACTCTTTGCAGGGACACTAAAAAAAAAAAAAATCTGCAGAATACCCACACCAAGTTTAAATAGACATATTTTAAATGTTGAGCAATGATTATCAGTGTTTATCACCAAGGCTGCAAAACTCTTCTAACAAAAGAGATAATTTAGATTTTATATGTTAATAGTAGTGCGTGAAAAATAGGTTTACTTTGGCTCCTTGTAGGACTTAAAAAAACTCCAAACAACTGAAGATCTAAAATGATAAATGCACATGAAACAACAGGTTTGTGGTTTTGTGTTACAAGAGACAAGTTCAGCATTTGACTTCAGGAAGTTTCTGAGGGCACTACGAGGCACCCAGCATTTACTCAACTGTGTCTGCAAACCACTCGAACACTGAAGCTCAACAGTGACATTTGACTCAGAGCAGAAAATCCTTGTGGTCACCTGGGGGGACAAAGAGGACAATGCATTCCTGTGTCAGTTGTAGTGGCAGAGGGGACATGGCCTGGAACTATCATGTCCAGTGGCAGCTGAGAACTGATTTGGCCTCCACCCTTGTTTGCCTTCCTTAACTTGACTCTGAGTGTTTTGTAATCCTTTTCCTCCAATGAGAACTGCCCTGTGCCCTGGAAGTATTTCACTGCTACAGATTTCATTCCACAGGACTATTTCTTCCCTAAACTACTTTCACCACAATAATCTTCCTTAGAATCATCAGCATAGAATCATAAAATAGCCTGGGGTTGAAAAGGACCTTAAAAGCACCCAGTTCCAACCCTCTGCCATGTGCAGAACACCTCTCACTAGGCCTGGTTGCTCAGAGCTCCATCCAAACTGGCCTTAAACACTTCCAGGGATGGGGTATCCACAACCTCTCTGGGCAACCTGTTCTGGTGCCTCACCACCTTCACAGCGAGGATTTTTTTTCAGTTTGAGGCCATTCCCCCTTGTCCTATTAGTACATGCTCTTGTAAATAGTGTCTCTCCAGGTATTCTGTGGGCTCCCTTCAGGTACTGGAAGGCTGCAATTAGGTCACCTCAAAGTCTTCTCTTTTCCAGTCTAATTGGTGTAATTTTGAGAATAATTTTGAGTTTCTATGCTCATTGTGGTGCCACACCTTCTTTAGTTTCATGGTACTTCCACATGATGCCAGAACCTCTGGAAAAGTGTCATAATGTTTAGAACTAGCTCACAGTCTGTAGGACTAAGGTTCAAATGAGTCACTCTTGCCCTTTCTCAGTAATTTTTGGGAGAACTCAGCTTTCCTTCTGGGCAAGGATATACATTCTAGGAAAACATCAGAGGACTTGGAGCATTTGAGTAGTTATCTTCTATCCACATTGTTGTAAGGCAATGATGGTCTTTCACCCAAATGGGCACATTCTTTAATTCAGTTTATAACTCACAAAGAATGTGAGAGATGAGCTAATCTGTGGTGCTTTCAATTCCAGTTTTGTAGCTTGAGAGCACCAAGATGTAAGGGTTAAATTTTTTTTCTCTGACTACGGATTAAGCTGGGGGCTGTGTTTGAACAATGTAATGACAGGGCAGACCCAGCCCTGGTATCCAGCTGAGAATTGGACACTAATCTTTTGGTAGTCATACCTCATTTGGCTTAATTCTGAGATTAACATTTACATTCTGGGTGGGAACATATTCTAATCATCTGTTATTACCCTGTTATCATATTGAATATAATCCCTTTCATTAATATATTGCCATTATCTTTTTTGCCCCTGTTTCTCATTGAAAACCTATTCCAGAACTTGCTCTTATGCATAAGAAACTTCTTCCAATTCTAGATGTTTTCATTTCAGGTTTTTTTTTACATTTTTTCTTACAGCAACTTTAAATTTCAGCTTAATTGACTTGACTGAGAACACTTTCAGAGTCAGGCTGATGTTTTTTGAGAGAGCTTAGAAATCTGTAATTCCAGTGCTCTCCAGTTTTCTTCATGGAAAAAGTACATGTTTCCTCCTGCCCAGCAATCCTTTGATACCAAGAGCTATTTATTTGCTTAGAGCAATTCTTCATTTTTGGGAGTTTGTGTTAATTTTGCTTTTGCAGCTTCAAATATGTAGTCTCTCACAGTAGTTGTTAAAGAGAAAAGCAGCACATACTACCCAGGATCAACTTTGCTACTAGTTGCTTACCCAGAGGATAAATAATGAAGCAGCTTTTCTGTGAAGAGAATTAATGAGGGACATCGTTTTTTTATGGATAAGAAAATTGCATCATTTACTCAACTTTACCATTGAAGCTGTAATTTTTTGTGTGATTTGGTAATAAATATTTGTGTGACCTTTGATGTGTACTTGTTTGGGTATTGGTATTCCCTCAGCTTCTCTTTTAGTGTTAATGAGCAGAATGCACTAAAAATATTTTTCCTGAACTTGCCCTTCCTTCATGGGACATCAGTGCTCTAGTGAGACTAAGCTTTTTGCTAAGGGATTACTGTCAGGTTCTGCAGACATGAATGGCAAATTTGGTCTCTCATCTCCAAAAAGATTAAAAGGAATTGAGTTTCCACTTACAGGAGTGGAAGTCTTGCTGATGAGTTGAATGACAGCAAACCTCACAGATCTGAAGAGCGGCATAAATGTTTGTCCAAATACCACAAAGTAAATCGTGAGTATTAACTGCCTAAGAGTGGCATTTGACTATTTCATTACAATCAAACACATTGTACCAAGTACTTTGCATTTTATTTTGGCAGTGGGATACTATTTGTTTAGTATGGATCCTCGAGTCCTGATAAAAACAAAACTTCCGTTATGATAAGATTTCAGGATTAGCCTCAGCTTTAGTAATGAATGGCTTGCTTCCAGCAAATTTCATATGGAATGCTTCAGACTGGTTTGAGATATATGTGCCACATATGTTTATGTCTGCATATCAGCAATTCTGTATCTTTAATATAGTATAAAATTAGACCTGGTTATGGTGGTTTTACATATGGGTGGTTCTCCTATATTCTTAAGTAGTTATACATTATTTAATTACTCTTGTAGTGTATGCAGTCAAAATATGAATATGTTACAGCCCTGATCTGAAGTTCCCAGACACAAAATGCTTGTCATGATAATCTTCTAGATATTAAATATCAGTTCAGATATTAATAATTCTGATAATTCTGAATAACTGATAATTTTATTAGTTCAGATAGTAGAATAATGTTGAATAGAGCTAACTACCATACAATAAAAATATCTTCCACATGATCAGCCTCATGCCATCAGGAGTAGTGTGGATGGGCATGAGGAAATTTGGCAGGAGGATGACTGCTCTCTCCCTCCTTTCACCTAAGCTGTTGTGGTCCCAAAGCATCTTACCAAGACACACAGGAGTGCAGCACTGAGGCTCTTGGGACCACTCACCTCATGGTCAGCTCCCAGTGGACACGGGTCTTGTGTAGACCACAGTAATGCTGGGCATAATGAACATATTTCACTCAGTTTAGAGAGCCTCCCACATTTTCCACCCACATTTTTATGTACACCAGAAAATAAAAGAAAATAGATTTGTATTTGACTAGAAGACCATAACGTCAAGATTATACACTTCCTGTTCTCTCTGAAGCTTCCAAAGATGCTGCAGAAACAGGTGCAGAAATCATTTGCATCTCACCTGATACAAGGCTTTATTTCTTTCAATCATCCCCCTGCTCTTTGTTCTCCTCCAGTATGCAAATTCTGTGCCACTCCTACACGGGATTCCTGATTTTATCCCCATCATCCAGCAGTAGCACTTTTTCACACTTTGTGGGAGACTTCCTTGCTCTGTAGAAGTGGATACGATCTTAACATCTGTTGTTTCCAAGCAGATGTTTGTATCCCGTGTCTCATGATTCCAGCAGGCAATTGCACTGTATTGATGCTCACTTTCCCAGCACTTTGTGTGAGCTTCTGGCTGTGTTCTCATGCACTAAAACAAGAGAAATTCCTGCTGGTTGCTTCTGTTTGTTTGGCTCTCTAAGCTGATTGTTGAAGAAGGAGTAAAGAGCACAAATAGGGAAGTAAATTTGACTTCAAATAACCCAAATTCAAACTCTTATTCTCTGTGCTCTCCCTGCAGAGTTGAATACCCAGAGAGCTGAGAGGACTGGCTGCTTCCTGCTGGAAGTTAAGTTGGCCCAAAATGGGCACCTGCCAGTTACTAATTACAAAGGTAAGAACTGTTTTCATTTTATGGAGGATATTCAGTAGAAAATACTCTGGTTGCATGGCCAGCATAACTCTGAGGATTCATGTTAATTACCTTGTACCTTTCATATGTTAATTATGCCTATCTAGGAATATTACAACTATAACCTCTTCATCAGTAACAGAACACAATCAAATAATAATTTTGTTTATTTGTTTTGCCATCTGTCTTCAACACCTGGAAGTTCTCTTGAGCCATTCCTTTCCTTTAACTGATTTTACCTTCAATGCATCTACTGAGCTTGCACATCTCTCTAATGTTAACTTGTAATTTTTCATTTAAAGACTCTAAAATCCAGGTAATTTGCATAATAAGACATAATCAAAATTTTAATTGAGAATAAAATAATAATCTTAGTGAAGCTATACTGAGTTACATAAATTATTTTTTGTGAACTCTTTGGATTCATTGTGGAGACCACTTTTATATTCTAGGGTAATTTCTAAATAGTTGTTGCTTCTAAAGCTCTTCTGATAGGATTTTAGACCCTCTTCTTACAAAAAACAATAAAACTGAAATGATTTTGAGGTATTTTGAAATAAAAGTTCTTCCTGACATGAAATGATGTTATTATAAACCTTTCCTTACTGTCATTTTCACCATTTTCTAGCACTGTTAGTCAGATTCAAAGCTACTCTCCTGGCTTTAGAATCTGACTGCATGAAACTTGTTTAATCTCACTTGCTGTTATAAATATATACTTCTTTTGTAATTACATCAATGCTATGGTAATGTACAATCTGCAGTCTTTAACTGGATATATCCATCACCATTCATGTGTCAGAATGTTTTGCTAATAATCAAGACCCTTGGTACCTTCATCGTTGTACATCTGAGGATTGCTGCTTGGATAGCTCATTTTCTGCCAAAACCAGGAGCAGTATAGTGGGAACTGTGTTGGCCTCTTCCTATGGAAGACAGGCATTGAACAGACTGAGGAATAACTTCAGTTTAGTTTGCAGAGAGCCTAGGCATGCAGGAAAGCCAGAATCTTAACATTTCCATCCTCTTGGCACAGGTCTGAGCTGCAGATCTCAGATGCTCCAGCAAGGCTTTTGGGAAAACTCTTACCTCTCAGACAGAGCAGCCATGACCAAGCTTCCTGCTGGCAATGAGCCCTGACTGATGTTAATTCCTGAACCACATCTTGGCAGTGTCTTGGAGAGCTGCAGACAGCCTGAGCCAAAGCTCTGCAGGGACTGTGAAGAGTTTAACAACCAGGACAGTGCTCAGTCCTGTGCCCTGGTGCTCTGGTTTGCTGGTGGAGATGACAGGTCTGAACCACCTTTCCAACCTGTCACCTTTTGTCCTGGGGAGATGGCATCTTGGATCTGCATGGATGCACACTAAACACCTGCTCATCATGACTGCCTGTGCCCATCACATCACACACGGAAAAGCAAAAAAACAAATCCTGCAGAACCTCAATTACACAGAATAGGTACCTGGGATGAAAGAAAGTGTTGGCACTGTTGCAAACAAGCCTAGTTTGGAAAGACTGTGCTCTTAGTACAAGAGAAATACAATTTATTTATGAAAACAAGAAGGAGTTGCCATTCACCTCTGATGCTTTTGAGATGTTTGGTTCTTGTTGCACACATGTTGTGATACCCATAGGTCCTGAATACCAAGGTGTGTAGCCAAGCAAAGTTTAGGTGCATTCTGATCCTTTGGAAGCCATTGTGCAGAAGAGGTTTTATATCATTCTGTTCTTTCTTCCTGTTTTCATTCAGTCCTCTGTCTCATCCATAAACTATCACCTTCCTCACTGATTCTTCACACATAATATGACTCCTGGGGCTCTCCTATTATTAGTTAATACCATGTGAGGCAACATGTTTGGATTGTTTTACAGTTGTTGCAATTTTTCTTTCCCTAAAGGGAGCCTTGCTGCTGGTCGTAGCTGGAGGACAAGTGGAGGAACCCTGCTACAGGTGTGTTCTGGGACACTGTGCCACCAGTGCCTCACAGCACAACAAATTTGAAGATAAATATACAAAATTTATTTTCTTTGAGATCTTACAGACCATCCTGGAATCAACTGCTTATGATTGCTTTGGAAACCTCATGTCCTTTTGAATCTGCACCACCAAGCAGTAACAGGCTGATGCTTTGGAGCAGTCTCACCCCCTTCACTCCAGAAAGAAAGTGGTGTTCCTGCTGACTGTCCTGTCTGAGGCCCAGCACACTCCATGCCAAGGAATAAATTCTGATATTATCACACAGAGAAGGCTCACAGAAAGGATGTTTGTCATTCTTCACCTCTCTGAATTCTTCCCAGTTCAGTGGGAAGAACATGGAAGTACTTTCAAATTTGTGTTGCTGAATACACTTTTTGTTCTTATGCCCACACATATCTGGTAGAACCACGCTCTGCCTCCTTTAAATGTTCCTTTAGCTAAAGTACTGCATTATGCATATTGTTGGAAAAGAAAATGAAAAGCAGGCTCCTCTTGAATTCTATCTGTAATTCTCTGTATTAATTTGCACAACTGACAAAAATCACTCAGTATGGGAAATGAATCTTCTTCCATATTCATATTCATTCTTTTTCTTTTGCATATAATCTGTTATATTAAATTTTGATTGAGGTTATCTGTCTAACTTCTAGGCCTATATATGCAAATCAAAAGCTCAAAGTATTGTGTTTGGCTAACAGCCAGAAATTCTGACTCACAATCAGCAGAAAATACAAAAGGAATTTTCCTGTATCAGTAAGGAGGAAATTAGATACTTTAAAAAGGCTTTGTCATTTCTTCTATGACTCTTAAGTACTAAAAAAACTTGAGGCTGAACAGCATCATTCAAGTTAAGAGATTTTTTTTTAATATAAAAACCAATATAAAAAATAATGTCTCATTAGGTACTTTGGTCATTGGAAGGCTCTCCTGGCTCTCAGAACCAACAGAGGCTGTGTGAACTTTGAAAAATCAGCCTCAAGGTCTTTTATCAAGCTGTGGTTCAAACAAGGAGATGTGTTTTGCATGTTTGTACTTAGCCAGGTCTCCCAGACACTTTCTAGCAGAGATGACAGAGACCATTATTCTTATTTTACTCTTACAGTGAAGTGATACAAATGAGAAACAGAACTTACCTATCAACAGAATGCTGGCACTAATGCAACCACTCAGCAGGGTTCAGGTCACAGCACCATGCACCCATCTGATTTCCTGTGCCTGCATCTGTTCCTGTGGGGTCAGTGCTCTGCAGCATGAGGGGAACCTCGTGGGGATTGTGGTTCTGGAGCCATGAAGATGGGACACAGTAAGGCAAGGACTGCAGCTTCCAAACAGGGAGCATCCTGCCAATCCTTGCACCAGTGCCCGTGCCACGGCCTTCTGTGTACCAAATAAACCCATTCCATGGGCCCACTCATTCTGAATGAAGACTGCTGAAACTTTTTGAAACCCAGGATCAGTTGTCAAGATGGACAAGATCTGCAAGTGAAAAACGAAATTCAAAAAACTGCCCCTTCCTTTGGCTGCTTGAGAGAAATTAGCAGTCAGATTAAATTAGAGAAACAGCCCAGAAAGTTCCCATGAAACTGCTTCTCTCTCACTTCCTCTCCTCTGCATTGTGGCCTGGATGAGAAGACATCCCAGTGACTCAGTGCATGAAGCAGTGCAGCAGCTCTGGAGGGAGTGACCATCACTCAGCAGAAATGGTGTGACAGGAGGGAGGGAGCTGTAAGGCAGACTGTCCTGCTGGGCTTCAAGTGACAAGAGAATTCATTGCAGTAACCACTCACGTACCAGGTGTCTGACAGCCTGGAGAGGAAGCACAGCCACCTGTCCACACAACCTCTCTCTTTCAGCATAAATATTTGTCACTCTTTGCTGCTGTTATGTTCCTGGGGACCTCCTGTGGACAAGAAGCTCCTGTCATTAACTTCATTATCTCACCTTGCTTCACCCACTCAGGCTTTCCTGGCAGATTTGCAATTTCTCCTGCAAATGTCCCCATGGAAGGAAATTTTACTTGTGGTTTCGCTGCAAACAATGCAATTTAGCTGTCTACAGGAATTCCCTCATGTTTAATCTATATTCTACTTGACTGGAAATCCGCACCCTGCACTGTGCTGAGTGTCAGCAGGTAGCAGGTGAGTGATGTTGGGGCTGTGTCCTCTCTGGCCTCTACAGAAGGCTTGTGCAGGGACTACTGCATCCCAATACTACATCAGGTTAATTAGATTTTTCTGGTAATTAAGTTAAGGAGCCCTATGCAGCAGGGTCGAATTCAATTTAATAAATGTGTTGAACAGAAAACGAGCAATCAACTTCAAGCGTGCTCAAGGAACTGAGTGGCAAATTGGAGAACAGAGAAAGATGGAGAACAAAATCAGAAGGGTGAGAACAAGAGGTTAAATGTGAAGAGAAAGGAACAGGCAGAGGAGGAGTTGCAGAGACCAACATGGCCAAATATCATAAGAAGAGAATAAAGAGAAAAACTGCTGCAATGAAGCATAGGTAGGTGCTGGGATATTGGATACCAGTAACAGCCAGACAAGGTCTTGGGCATCCAGATTTCAAAATGTCTTGATTTTTAAGGATTTGTCTCTAAATCCTGGAAACATGTTAAAAAGGTTTGAAAGTCCCAAATAAGAATATATGTATACATATACTTAAGAAATAATGTGGATGATCTGAGAAATTACAATATTTATCCTGGTATGGAATACACACATTAGTTATGGTAGAAAATTTAGTTCCCCAAAATGGGACTTCTGCAGGGTTTTGTGCCTAAAATATACTTACAGATTGCATGTGTGAACAACCTACATTAAATGCTCACAGTAAGATTAATATGTCATCTGCAGAGAAAAAATAGTAGGATTTTTCACAGATAGCTTTTTTCTCTAATACAATGTATATGATATTACTAACAATAAACTTTAAAGCATTACCAAAAAATGCTGGGTTTAATAAAGATTTCAAACCCACCAGCAACTCATAGCTCTCTCCACTCAACATGTTTTTTAGACACAGTTTTCCATTTAAACGTAAAGTTTTTAAAAAAATCTCTACACATTGCATGTGAGATCTCAGCACAAAAGTTCGCTGGTGACATATTATTTTCCTTACAGCAACTATAATCAATACGACCAAGGCTCAAAGCAAAGTTTTATGGCTATTTTATAAACTTAGGAATGTACTCGGGGAAATTTATTATGGAAAAATTGACTCAACCTGTACTTAAGGATTAACTAGGGCGAGTCCTGTGGCAGGGTGTAGCCCAAAATGTGCTGCTTCTGCTGAGATACAGGTAAGGCTGAATTAGAGTAATGGGGAGCATTCAGGTGCTGTAGGGGAGAGGCAAAGTGTGGCTGGTGTGTTTGAAATGCTGTTCTGCTTTGTCCCCCTGAAGGGTCAGGAAACCTGTAAGTATTCGGGTGATAAATGTGGCTGCCCCATCCCTGGAAGTGTTCCTGGTCAGGGTAGATGGAGCTCTGAGCAACCTGGTCTAGTGGAAGGTGTCCCTGCCCATGGCAGGGGGGTTAGAACCAGATAATCTTTAAGGTCTCTTCCAACCCAAACCACTCTGTGATTCTATTTGGATAATCTCCAAAGTGTTTTAGTACCCATTTGTCTGTGAAATTAGTCATTTAGATGCTTACATGCATCTGAAAACATGGTTGTTGGTAGTCAAATTGATCAAACTAACTTTAAATCTCATTAAAAGTATTTACAATGTTGTTTGTTCATATGCTGCCTACATTGATCCATGAAAGATAAAAAGCAAAGAAGGATATAAACATGGTGCCTTAATGTCTGAAATAATTGAGGATTATTTTATAGCAGGGTTTTATTAACACTTGATTTTACAAGGAGTCAAGCTCCTAAAGTACAGCAGCTGTAGGAGGATTTAGGCTTTGTTTTGTTGTTTGTTGTGTTTTTTGTGGTTTGTTTTGGGTTTTTTTTTAGTGTCTCTAACCCTCAGAGCTGCAATGAAAAGTTTAAAAATATGACTGGAGGATCAAAGGTCATATTTGGGATCATAGAGGGTCAAAGAAAGAAAAATAAGAATAACCCCTTATTGTGGTATTCTGAAAGTTATAAACTTACTTAAGGCAATATCCTGATGGGGGAAGATTGATTTGTGGGTTTTTTAGGTTTGGGAGTTTGGTCATGTTGCCTTTATGTCACTTTCTGAAACTTCTTTTACAAGTAATAACCACAATTATTCATATAAATAATCTAAAAGAAGAAGAATTATTTTAGGTTTAAAATACTAAACATAGAAAATAAATTATAATATTGTGGGAAGCAGTTTTGCGTAAACAAGGGAAAGGACTATTTAGATGGTAGATTTTATTCCACCTTGAATGTTTATTAATTTAATGAAGAATGGCCAGGAGATCTACTTGCTTACAATAACCATTGCTAAAATTTTCTATAGAAATTCTACCTTTTCTTCTGTAATTTTTTAACTTTCAAAACCACAGTAGCTAGAAAAATGTGTGACAGTTTTTTCATAGGCATGCTTATTAGTAATTTTAAAATTTCTTCATTGCAGTCATTCCCATATCCCTTGGCCACAGGACTTTGTTGGCAGAGTTCATATAAATGCTGGGAGAAGCAGGTGTTACAGACCCGTCCACATCTCTTCCTGACCTGCTGTCAATGTTGTTAACCTCTCTCTCATTTCCAGGTCTGTTTCCTTCCATGACATCCTGCAGGAACCTATAGGACAGTTCTCTATTACATTAAAGAAAAGGGGTCATATTTTTATTTAATTCTATATTATTTTAAAGAAGTGACTACAGACTTTACACCTGACCGAGCTTTGCAGCTCTTAAATACGGAGACTTGCATAAGGAGGAAAATAAATCTGAATTCTTGTATTTCTTGATGGTAACCACTGCAACCCTGTATTTTTTCAGAAGATTTTTGAGGAAAACTCTTCCTCATTCTCTCCTCAATCGTTGTTTTATAGAACTCCCTAAGAATTGTTGGGAGTGATTACAGTGCAGGCTTTGTGAATGCATACGCACACAGCTTTGAACCCAGGAAAAATCAGTTTAAGTGCTGTGATCAAAGGTCTGTGGCTGTAAGGGGCTTGGCCTTATCCTCAAATTTAGGCAGTGTTAAAAGGTGCAGAGATTGTCAAGGAGATAAGAGCCATTTCTAAAACAAACTCTCCTATTTTGATGCAGAATGTATGCTTGTTTCTCTGCGTACAGAAACCACCTGCTCTTCTAAGGAAAAGACACCTCTCTCTCTCACTCTCTGCTGTCCCAGACTCTCAGCCCTGGTGGCAGCCTGGCAGCAGGGGTGGCACTGCCCTGGCTTTGCCCCGAGGCAACAGCGCAGCCACAGGTGAAGGGATGTTGGAAGCTTTTCCTTCTCTGAGACCCTGTGACGCCAAATCCGTTCGCCCGCGGGGGCCGAGCTGCCTCTTTCGCTCGGCTGAATTTTCAAGAGCGTCGAAGGCTTTTGGAGAGAGGGAGCGGAAAAATCTACGATCAGGAGTGGACTGCGGCCCTCCTGGGCTTGGCACATGTTCTCTTCAGCCCGGGGGAGGGCAGCCTGGGGTTTTGCCCAGCGGGAATTAGCCTGGCGGGGCCCCCTCCTTGCCCAGCGCCATCCCGGGGCCGCTGCAGCGGGCGGGCTGGGCTGCGGGGAGCGCGGGTGGGAAGCGACTGCCTCGGGGGAAAGAAATACCCTCCCTTAGGGCACGGCCGGGAGAAATCCTGCGGGGAGGGAGGCGAGGAAACAGCCTGGGAGGTCGGGAGGGAGAGGAACCGCGCCGCCTTTGGGCGTTTTTGGCAGGTGAAACCCAGCCTCTTCGCCCACCTCCGTGCTCCGGCAGCCCGGGGAATGCAGGCACAGCTCCAGCTCCTCTCCCCCCGCCAAGGGGCTGGCGGGGCGGCCCGGGGCGAGCGGCAGCCGGGGGGAGCGGTCGGGCTGCGGGAAAGTTGCGTGGTGCTCGTTTTGCAGCTCCTGGGGACCCTGCCGGGGCTCTCGGAGCGCCCGGGCACCTCCTCCCATCCTCCGGCCCTCCTTCCCTCCCTCCGTGCCTCCCTGGTCGGGCTCCCCGCGGGACTCCCCGCTCTGCCAGGAGTGTCGCCCGAGCGCCTTCCCCTTTTCGGGGTTTTGTGGCCTCTGGATGTTTTGGGGGTTGTTTTTTTCTCTCTCTCTCTTTCGGTGAGAGTGCGGCCGGGCTGGGCGAGGGGAAGGAAACTTTCTCCCCCCCTCCCCCAGGATGCTTCGGATATTTTTGAAAGGACGGAAGACTGAGAAAGGGAGCAGCGTCTGTGAGGGCATCTCATGCTCCTGCGAAGGTCCCCCCTGACACCTCGCTGCTGGAATTAAAGACCGGAGCTGGAGAAACTCCTCCCCTTCCCTCGGCTTCTCTCATCTTCCCCCCTCCTCTTGCCTCACCCCCCCCACCCTCGGTTCCTAAAATTTCCTGAGGCCATTAGGAAGGAAAAAAAAAAAAAAAAAGGAGAGAGAAAAGAAAAAAGAAAATAAGGAGCCTGGACTGACTGCGGCCCGTAGGACGGTGGGGAGAGGTGGAAGAGGAGGCTCCCACTCCAGATCCATCGCTAAGCACCGCGATTGGGTGAAGGCATGGGAAGCACTGCCATGGACAAGAAGAAAGATGCCTCCAGCAGCAGCAGCAGGAAAAGCTCCAGCCACAAGAAACTCATGTTGCGAGTGCACATCCCCGTAAGTGGCTCCTCGCTCTTCCTCCCCTTCGGCAGCTGGAGTGGCTTGGGCATGTTTTTCTCTGACATAAAGCGCAGCGAAAGGCAGGGAGAGGTGTTTCCTGCCCCGGGCTCTGGAGTTCGGGGCATGCTGGGCTGGGGGTACACCCCGAAACAGGCGAGTCCTCCACAGCTGGGGTGGGGTGAAGAGTGGGGTCTTAGCCCCCCGTGCAGTGCTGGGAGCTCAGGATGCAGTGTCCGTGGCACGGAGGAGTATCCTCACTGTTGTAGTTTCGGAAGCGACTCTTGCTCTCTGCTGTACAAGTGCTCCTATCCTTTTGGCTGTGGGTTAGGCGCAGTTGGTCTCACTCAGTTCCCTCTCAGACTCGCAGCACGGTTTAGCAAAAGGTCTGTTCACCCCCAAACTCTGGTCTCAAATTTCCCAGGTTCGGCTCCGGGAACTGTCCCTGCCTGTGGCTGAATCAGGCTTTAATCTGACTCTTCCCTCTCTCTCAAAAGGAATCCACTTCTGAATTTCCCAGGGCTGGGGAACCCAGAGCTCGCTCAGATTTGGATCCAAGCAGTCTGGTCATTGCCGAAAGAGCAGGGCAGTTGTATTCACAGTGGAGCAGACTAGTGAGCCATGCAGTCTGTTCACCAGCTCTGGTTTGTTTTGTATATTCCACTATAAAGTAACATGCAAGAAATTATAGTATACAGATACAGGATAACCACAGATCAAAACTTTCTCTCTATTTCCAGTGAGTACTAAAAGGCTGACTGGCTCTGTCTTCAGAATTACATGCCTTTCAAAACGTAGATTATTGGTTTTCTTTACTATTAGGATGTTCTTGTGATCTATGTAGCTAGTAGTTTTCTATTCTCAGTCCTGATGTACTTCTGGTTTCAGGCTTCTGGCAAGAAATGACAAAGTCTTTGTATCTTTTCTGTGCACTCTGTTGTTTTATTGATTTTTGGTGTTTGAGGTTCTTTTGTTTGTTAGTTTGTTTTAAATCTCATAATATAAAAGTGGGAAACAGTTCTACCCGTGTCTCTGTCAGGCCACCAAGGAGCAAAAAGATATTTCTGGTTGTAAGTTTTTCCTTTGTTTTAGGAAAGAATAAGAAGTCAAAGCAAATTTATTAGGTGTTTTGAATGTGTGGAATAAAATGGAGGAAAAATACATGACTCTTCTGCAGATTTTATTTTTCTCTGGGGAGGAATGCAAGCCCAAGAGCTCAAGCCAAACTTCTGGAGCTCTGAGTGCATTCAGTACTAGAAGAAAAGGGTCTGTTTCTGCTAACATGGGTGTTGCCTATGTATTTGTGACAGAAGATTTTAGGCAATAAACTTTACCATGTTGCCAGTAGTACTTCACAATAGGGATGCAAAATACCAGCAAATAAAATGTACCACACCAAAGCACCACTCACCCTGTGCTCATTATTCCTTCCCACCCTGCCTGCAATATTGTCTCTGCCATCTCTTTCCACTGCCCCCCCACCTCTGACTCAGTCTAGCCAGAAACTCTTGTGCAGCTGGATCCCCACTGCTGCTCCCAGGAGCTGTATTTTCTGCCTGCTCAGGAGCCATAGGTAGTTTTGGAGTTTCCTGTGGCTGTTGCAGGGTTTCACAGCATCCAACTGGTGTTTTTGAAATACCTGCTGACCACCAGATATCTCTGACCACACCAGAACTTAGAACAATTTTCCTTCTTTTATGGTGTGAAGCTAACATGAAAAAAAGTACCTAAGGAACTCCTTTGCACTGAATCATTATTGACAGGGGAATGCTAACGCTTTTTCCTAATTTTCTCCCTAGTCTGTAGACAACCTTTCTTCATGAGTGTTGCCTTAGCTCTGTCTCGGATAGAACGTTTTTAGTAGTGGGTCATCATTTTTCATGTGTATCCATCTCTTGGTTTTTTGCTCTGCAGTTTGTCACCTGGGTAATGGTAGTGATTCATATACAAGCCTGCAAATGCCTGATGTTGCCCTGAAGTCAACATAAGTTTTGTTGTTCACCCAGTTGGAAGCAATTCAAGATTTGGTAATGAGATAACACCTTCCATCCTTCCTCTCCATCCCCAGAATATGATCCTTCTCTTCCATTCTATATCTTTCTAGCATTCCTTAAATGGACTAATGGGCCATGGTCTTTCAGGATGTATGCATATTTTTAGTGATTTTCTGTAACCTGGCAGAGTTGGAACATGGCTGTGCTATAAGAAAGAACATTTTTCTCATTCTCCTTACTTGACAGTGGAATCTGCATTTGAAAAGATCTGTTTAGACTGGTTTTTTTTTCTCTTTCATAACGTTGTCTTGGCTGTTGTTTTTAAGCATCATTCCTATTATTTCAGTGGCGCCTGTCAGTGTAGCTGTAGTTGTCAAGGGAGCTTTCACCAGACAGTAAGTTTTATTTTGTTCGTCCTCTTCTTTGTGCTTCTGCGAGATCATGTTTATTGCTGAGACATGTAATTCATGCTCATTTAGATCTTCAAATTAGGAACAAGAGAAGAACTAACAAGGTCTGAGTAGGAGAGGAGAGAGCAGTCAATTCTGAAAGAGAAAGCAATAGGACAGAGAGGTACTGTTGAGATGCAGGCTGGCCTAAAACATATGTATTGGTCACATAGAAATGCTGACTGAAAAAGTAGTACATACTGTGAAAAGGAAAAAAAAGGGTGAAGGATGCAAAATACACTCTAATTAGGCTAGAGGATTGTGGAATAATAGGGATTTCTGAAAAGAAAGTTGTACGTGTTTCTTCCCTCTCCCACCTAGCTTGTTTTGGGTCTGTCTGTGACAGTGGGAAAAAAATGGATCAATTAAAGAAAGCTGGTTTGTGGTTGCAACACTCCAGGGCATTTCTCAGGTACATCTTTCTCAAGGAAGAGCAAGACACAATAAAAAAAATCTGGGAACACTCTATTTTCACCTTCTTTCTGTGCTCAGTCTCCTTCAGCACAGGTGGGTGGTGCGTTGCCTGTGCTTCTGGGAGTGGTGTGGACCACTCAGTTCCTGCAGGTTGGTTTTCCTCACCATTCTCAGCTTGTGTTCAGTAGCCAAGAATAAAGTAGGGACTGCAGTATTCTGTAGTGTGGCAGGGAAGTGTTTGCTGGAATGTTGGAATGTCTTCTTGGTTGGTTGTTGTTTTCTTTGTAAATACACAACTGACTTAAACTAGTAATTTAGATGGACCATAATATAATTGCAGGAGCCTTTGTAAAGGTCGTATCAACCTCTGTCTGTCCCAGCAGCACATTCAGAAGTCTTGAAATTAGAGATGCCCAAATGGAAATTTCTGGTCCAAATATCTTTGAAAGCTCCTGCTGATTTAAATAGAAACCTTTGCTCTCTAGATGCATCATATCTATAATATGAAGACATTAGCATTATAAAATTTCTTTTTAAGCCATTAGAAGTTAATGCTTGCACATTGCTTTGAACATTTTTAAAACTCTATTCTGAGATGGGATGCAATTGTCTGCTTCTGAGTAGGAGCTCACAGCAGTGAGATCAGAATGTTCTTTTGTCATCTTGCAAAATCGATCTGTTCTAATGTTAACATTGCCATTGTAGGCCCCTGGTGCTGGAAAAAAAAAAAAAAAAAGACAGAGAGAGAGATTTTTCTCTTGCTTACTTTGAATTTCATCTGGGATGGTACAGTCATGGCCAGCAAAGTTATGTTGTATTTACATGGGCGCAACTGAGGGCACAACCTGTCTCAAGAGCTTCACTATGCCAGGTGCCAAGCACCCACTGCTCTCAGCAGGTGGGAATTGCAGGAGCTTGGCACTTCCTCGGATTTTTCTCAAATACATTGCAAGGGGACTTTTTATTCAAAATAGCAAAGAAATTTTGTCACAATAAGCACAAAAAACCCATCTGTGAATGAATATCAAACATCTTTCAGTTTGCTGAGGTGGCTCTTGCCTCTGGTACTTCAGCCCTGACAGCAGTGTTGATGCCCTAGAAGGATGTGCTTGGAGATCAGGATTCTTTCTTTTCAGTGCCACACAAAGAAATAGTGGCATTGGATACCATTGGATACTTTCTCCCATTTCTTTGTCAGCCTCTGTGATTTTGAAGAGACTCCTCTTCAAATGTCAAAATTTGTTGCTGTTTCCAGGCTTGGTGTTATGTTGGGATGCCAGTCTGAACATCAGATGGCTTAAATATTTCTAACCCGATAGATGACAATGATGTTCTGACAGCTACTGTTGGCTCAGGCTCTGCCCCTCCATCTTGCTTTCCACACTTGCAAAGTCATTAATGGCTGCATGCCTAATAAATCACTGTGAAATGATTTTGTTCTTGTCACAGTTTTTGCAGGGTGCTTCTTGTCTCCCAGTAATTGCAGGGTGGGCTGATAAGAACAGCGCTTCAGTTTAGGAGTCACTTTAGGAAGCTGCAGATGGGGAATAATCTAGTGAATTCTTTCAAAGGTGAAAAGAAATCAGCTTCCTGTGTGATCTAGGAATGAAAGATACATTTGTTTTCTTGGGAAAAGACAGTGAAGGGAGAGAGAGACAAAGGAGAGAGAAATGTTTCCCTGAAATTAAATCTGTGACTGCTCTCACTCTCACGGGGCAGGCTGTGAGTTGTCCTGAGCCTCTGTGGCCTTGAAGTTTAAATTTGGATTCCTCCCTCAAGGGGTGATATATTTAAGACAGGAAAGGGCAAGAAGTATTTGCTCAGGAGTGTTGAGATTGCACTTTGAATTTATCTGCAGGATAAAAGAAAGGATTCATGTTTACAATCCTAAGAGCTAGCACTGCAATTAAGGGAGCTCTGAGTCTCTTTTGTTCTAAAGCATAACACAAACAGATCATCAGCTTATACAAAAGTGTGGTGTCTTATAAAACATCACTTTTTCTAGTGGGAGATTCTGCTCCTAAATGGTCTCACCCAACCTTTATTTATACCTGAGCCTGTGAGGACTTTGGGCTCAGAGGAATGTGAATTTCCTTGGAGAAATAAATCATGAATGTGTAAGGAACCTCACAGAAATGTGGATGGTGAGACTTTTGGCCTCAGGGAAGTTTCCACCATGCTTGTATTAGAAATTAGTGGAACAGAAGAGTCATGCTCCAGAGGGATCAGGAGTGAAGTGGAGGGTAATGATCTCCACCTATGAGGTTCTAGCACCTGTTCACAGACCCACAAGGTTCAGCTTTTGCTCAGGTTCACCTGGGCACCACATTGCATTCAAGGGAGCTACTCAGATGTGACTGAAACCAGAATTCAACCCTCATTTTGTTGATGGTATACGGACAGTCATGAAAGTAGGTTGGTGTGCCCAGGTGCTGGCTTGGCAGGGGTAATGGGAGCAGAAAGGAGCCAAAAAATGAGTCAGCATTGGTTGCCCAAACTGTGGATATTCATGTTGAGTGAAGTGACACATGTGTTTCTCATCCCTTTGAAGAAAAGCTGAATTTCTGTCAAAAGCCATCCCATGCACAGGGAATAATGAAAGAGCAGGGTTGGTTACAAGAGAAATGCAGTATCCAGGAAGACATCAACATCAGACAAGAGATATCACAATGTGGGCTGTTTTACCCTAGACTGACCACTGGGCTTTGGGAATTGGCTCCAGGCCCTGATCTGGTTGCAGGGGGCTGCTGTCTAAATTTTCTGCTGTTGCTTGCATTGTAGGCACCCTGGAGAAAATGTTACAGTCTCAGAAATAGGGAGACTTGTGCATGTCTTCAAAGGCTACAAGAAAAGGATTCCGATCTTGAATGGAGTGTGTTTTTTCTCCTGAGAAGGAAAACGTGTGTACACACAGAAATACAAGATGCCATCAATAAATATAAAATATTATTGGTTTTTTGGTGATACAGTGCTGTACTACTACTGAAATGTTTCTCGTACCAGCAGTGAGCTAAAACACTGATGTATGTGACAATTTCTGCTGCAGAATGATTTTTGTGTTTATTCTTTAGGTAGTTGTAGAAACTGGAGTATAATACTTCAGTTTAATGTTGGCCTCTGTATTACTCTCTCTCTCAAGTTACTTGCATATAAATACATATGAAATCTTTAAAGCATGAAAGCCTTATTTACACAGTAGAGAACCGAAACATAACACAGTCTTTCAGTTTTCGACATTGAGGATTTATAGAATGCCTTATAACATGCTTCAAATTTTCATAAATTTTAGCTTGACAGTAAATTACATTGTGTAAGTGTGACCCAGTGGGATGCAGAGCAAATGCACTGCAGTGTGTGTTTCATGGTTGTCATTTATCTGACACACCGTGACACTTCAGACCTTATGGTCATTATTGCAAAGGGTGCCTGTGACCTTCTGCTCCAAAAACAGAACCTGTGTCATAAGCTGAAGACTTAATCTATTTTTATGACCAGGGTGAGAGAGCTATATGCCTTTTTTAAGTTGCTAGAGAACACGTTCATACATCTGGGGATTCATTAGGAGGAAGTGTGTGCATTATAAGCATTATCTGCTGTGTTGGGAAACCTTTATCATAATTTCTTCACAACAGGCATTGTGCAATTTTCAATCAGCTTTTTATGTCAGTAATGCTCCTGGAACAATGAAAATAAGAAAATATTCTGCTTCTGCAAGCTGAAGAAAGCAAAGCTCTCTGAGTGGTCAGAGTGCTGCCTGACAACTCAACAAGACACAGGACTTTCCTGCTCAGTTATGGCTTACCAGGGTCTTTTATGAACAGCTGAAGTTTGGGTCTGGTTTGTGGAAGCTACATGCCTGTTGATTCCTTTAGAAGAGGTTGGAAACATGTTTTCCATTGAATTGGATAAATCAATTCTTGGTGAGCTAGATTAGGGGTAAAATCTGAGTGCAAGCATGAAGAAACATTTCAGTGATGACAAGCGCTCCATAGAAATGGGGTAGCTTTAGGTGGTGCTAACAGGTGCCATAACCATTGCCTGTTGCCTGTCTAGTGGAAGAAATGGATTGCTACCTTCTTGCCACTTATTTTGAATGGATTGTACAAGGAAATCTGAAAAGAGGAATTATGTAGAGATTGCCCAAGTGTGTCACAACTCTATTTTTGCTACCTAGCCTAAATCCTTGTCAACTTTCCACTGACAGAGGACTGTTCTATGGCTTCAAATAAGTGTGCATTTAATGTGTTTGCTAAGCCTGTGTTGCCTTGCTTTTGGCCACGTGGCTTTTAACAGGTCTAAGTGCAAACAAGTGTTTTTGCAGAATCTTGGAATTGTTGAGCTTGGAAGAGAGAGATCTGGAGGTTGTCTAGTCCAGGTATTATTGCTGACCCAGTGATCAGCTAGAGCAGGTTGTTCTGTGACCCATCAGGTTTTGAATTTCCCCAAGGATGGAAACTCCCCAGTTTCACTGATGAAACACATTCAGGCAAGTCGAAGTTTCTGGAGACAGAGTATTGTTCATCCACTACATAGGCACATGGAATTGACCTCCACAGTTGATTGGATCTTGTTGCAAAAGCATAGAGCAAATCTGAAGAGTGAAATTTGATTTGGCTTGTGGGAATGTACAGAGTTCTGGGAAAAGGATTCTCTGTGAGATGGATATCGAAACTTGGGGCACAATAGTTCCACCAAGGCTTGAGAAAGAAAGGAAGAGTAAGAACAAGGTAAAAAAAGGTGCTTAGTCAGTGTTATCCTTCTGTGCATGAGTTTGCCAGCTTCTCTGTAGATCATTGCATCTTCTGGAATGTGGTTTTCATCATATGTTGTCATTCCTTTTGCATAAATTCATTAGAGGGGGATTTGCTGTTACTGAGTATTAATCATGGCTTCCGTGTTGGAAACATGGTCTAAATCAAGAAGCATGAGGAAAGGCAGCTCAGGGATAAGAGCACTAAATCATCAGCAATCTGAGTCTCTATCTGCTGTATGGCCTGAGGGCGGAGGAGATGTAAGCTGTGCACTGATGAATCACTGATGGCTGAGGCTTGAGGTCCACAAAGAATGAACTTTTAAAGTGTCAGTGTGCCACTCTGAAACACCAAAACAGCTTGTGGGATCTTCTTTCCCTCCGTGACTGAATGCTGTTAGATGTCTGTGCATATGTTGCTGAAGACAAACTCTCTGGAGAATTTAAAGCCTTGACAGATTGTATTGGCTGGAGGAGGTGCGAAGAAACAACTTCATCCCTGCAGTGCTGATATTCAAGGAGATGGCTGGAGTTTAAGCAACTTTTCCCATGTTGTATAGGAATGTGAGAGTTGGACTCCTGAAGTCTTCAGACCCAGTTCCCTTACCTTAACCATAAGCCAGACCTTCTTCCTATGGTATTTGTTTCAGAAGGATCCAAGTACAAGCTCAGCCTAAGTCAGATCCATGTGTAACGTTAACCTGAGTCAGCAGTCATAGGAAGTGTTTTTCCTTTTGCTTTTTGAAAATATGTATGAAGTGAAAGGATTCCAGTCTAATGTCTACAGACAGTCATGCCATGTCTTAAAATAACACTGTTAGGACTCTTGGCAGCCTGATCAGGAAGACCAAGGATTGAGGATACTAGATAAATTAGAGGAGACTGTTTTAATTTCCAGCATCAAAAGTGGTACCAATGAGTATGCCTAATTATCACACCCTCCATGTGGTTCATGTGGTTGTTGAAAGCTGTGAAATGTTAGTCTTTTTATTTTTTCTGTATGTCTGTTGGCTCATCAGTTGTAGAATTCTTGAAAAAAGGCATCTACAGCCATTTCACATGTAGTCATCTACATAGTCAAGAAAATGGGGGTTGAGTACACCTGAGACAGCCCTTTACCAGCTATGTTCAATCTACAACAATCTCCAAAGAGTTTGCAGGCATTCTGTCTCCCTTCCTGTGTTCCACTGACTTGTCCTTCCAGTTGCTGGAGCTGGGCATTCTCTAGTGCTGCTGCCAGCTAGAGCAGGAGAGAGAATACCAGCATGGTCTCAACACCTTTCTTAGATACTCCTTCCACTAATTCTAGATCAGCTCTACATTTTTATAGGAAAATGGGGACATTCTGCCATTTGAAAAGTTGAGCCAACTTATTATTCATAAACATAAAATTTATGGCCTGAAAAGAATGGGAGGTAGAAGATGTTATTCAGCTGTTCTCTTTGCTCTTTATTTAGTGAGTTGATGTTAAAGGTAAATACGAATTTAAGAGATTTCTTTTAGTTGGGTGGTGATTAATTATACATTTTCCTTATATTTTTTATGTGTTTTAGAATGACTCTACATGCTTTAAGCTGCACAGAGGCAGGAGAGTACATGCCAGCATTTTTCTTTATAAAGTAAATCCAGTAATTCAAAAAGTGCAATTACTTGAGATCCTTTTCTTCTGTATTGTACTAAGAGTTCTGGCTCTTTTCACTGCTGCAGACCTGTGGACATGTCATCAGTTGGCATCCAAAAGTTGCTGTTAAAGGAAATCTGATTTTCAACTGTAAAAAACGAGTCAGTAAAAGAGGAATCGTGTCTTACTTAACCACGTAGAAGGAGTGGGCTCATCTTCATTACTTAGTCAGACAAAACTGTTTTTCACCAGCATTCCTCAGCTGTCCTAGTGGAGCTCAACCAGTAGTTACCAAGTCAAGGGAAGCTGCTGTTCCCCAGCTGGATTTCCCACCAGACTGTGTGCATCCTCCCATCCCCCTGCAGTGCTGAACAAAGCATGTTGCCTTACCATGCCTCCCCACTTAGCCAATATGTTTTATTTTCATTGTCAGAGAAAACGAGTGGTATCTTGGTAAGCCTTGGTAACTCATTCACTTTTGATGCCCATCTGTCTGTAGTCTCAGATCCAAAAATCTGCAAACAGCAGATGACTCAAGTTTACTTGAAATGCCATTCACAAGTATAAGCCTTGAGAAAAGAAAATAGGTGCTAAGAAGGCTACTAGCTCAAAGAGATGGAGTTTTCAAAGGAATTTAGGCATCTTAGGTTCCTTTACAGTATTTGAAGATCCTGCCAGTCCATTTGCATCAGGATATGCTTAATTACATTTGAAAATTAGGCTTTACATCTTTCAAACTTTCAATATTCTATTCTTCCCTCTTTACTATTTATACCTAAGCTGCTTTCCTATTTTTCCACTTCCAGTAACATTCTTGTGCCTGATAGCTAAAATGGAAAAAAAAAAAAAAAAAGAAAACAAAATATACAACAACAAAAAACCAAATCATAAATTGTTTTTTTCAATGGAATAGAAATTGAAAGTGATACTAGGACGTAATTTGGGAAGAGATAAATAGCAGCTGCTCTCTTGATGATAAAGACTGAAACTAATACTGATACTGGTGCATTGCAATTTGTTGTGACACACAACAAAGTCTGTGTATGTTTGTCTTATATTTGACTGAGAGGGACCAAGTATTAATTGTGACAAAGACTTCAGAAAGAAATTTCTTTTCAATGTAACTTGAGAAAACTCTGCGATCATTTAAAATCATGAGGGGATTTTATATTTATATATTTTTTACCTGGGTAAACTTTAAAACTTTTATGAGCTACTGTAGGCCTTTAATGTGTTTGGACTCTCTGTGGGTAGTTATTTCAAATTTACTTTCAAATAGAAATGTTTTAAAATTAAAAAAATATATATTTCACTGCCATAATCTGCATATACCATTTTGTCAGCGTGTTTATGAAGCAGAAGTATTTGGGTTGAAGTAACCAAGGAAGAGGCATGCACGTAATAGCAAAGACTGTCAGAACAATGGCACTGATCAGTATATGCACTTTAAAGGATGAGAGTTGTGATGAAGTCTGTGGATGTGTCTGGGGATCAATTATCTTCTCCTGCAGGAATGGTAAAATCAAATTTCTGGACTTCAGCAACAAAGTGAGAGAAGATACTAACTACTCACTCTGCATATTTCTAAAATTCTTTCATTTTCAGAGGGCAATATGTTCCTTTGTTTGTGTTTTATGGTCTTGAATGTTCTGTGCACCTGACTAGGTAAATTTAAAAAACAGATAAAAACACAAGATTCTATAAAGTTCAAGAAAGGAAAGTGACAGATTCTGCACCTGTGTTGGGGCAGCCCTGGATGTGCACAATGAGAGGTTGGAGAGCAGTGCCATGGAAAGGGACCTGGGGGTCCTGGTCAATGGCAAGCTGAATGTGAGCCAGCAGTGCCCTGGAGCCAGGAGGGCCAACAGAGTCATGGGGGGCATCAGACACAGCATCACCAACCAGGCAGGGAAGGGATTGTCCTGCGCTGCACTGGGGCAGCCTCCCCTGAAATGCTGGGGGCAGTTTTAGTCACCACATAACAAGAAAGACTTTAAGCTATTAGAGACCATCCAAAGGAGGACAATGAAGATGATGAAGGGCCTTGACAAGAAGCCATGTGAGGAGCAGCTGAGGGCACTTGGTCTGTTCAGCTGGAGGAGACTGAGGGGAGAGCTCACTGCAGTTACAACTTCCTCGAGAGGGGCACAGAGGGGCAGGCACTGATCTCTTCTCTCTGGTGACCAGTGATGGAAAAAAGGGAATGGCCTGAAGTTGTGTCAGGGGGGTTTATGTTGGATGTTAGAAAAAGGTTCTTCACCCAGAGGGTGGCTGGGCACTGAACAGGATCCCCAGGGCAGTGGGCACAGCACCAAGCCTGACAGAGTTCAAGAAGTGTTTGGACAATGCTCTTGGTCGTATGGTGGGATTCTTGGGGATGGTCCTGTGCAGGTGCAGGAGTTGGACTTGATGATCCTTGTTCCGTCCAACTGAGCTTATTCTGTGATTCTGTGAAGTTCAGAGCCTGTGTGTGTGGAGGGAAGCTGGCCTGTGTGCAGCTGTTTGCTCTAACCTGAATACATTCAGTGTGTATAGACAAGCTGGCAAATTGCTCATGTTGCAGAGAAATGAGCTGTGATGAAAAATACAATAGATATTTAATTATTTCAGGGGAAAACCCCATGTTATGAATATCCTGTGTTTTCATGTCACAAAACAAACAGAGCAATGGGCTTGACCTTTAGGCTGTTTTTATTTCTGGTGGGTTTTGGTTTACAAGACTTAAGTAATTTAAAGTTCAATCACCTGGGCTCTTGTGCTAAGGGATTAACACATATTTACTTGAGTCCTACTATCCCAGATGTAACCAGGACTAACTTCTTCCTTGCCTCTGTCTGCTTCCCTGCATACAGCCATGGCTGTAGAAGGCCTCCAAGTCATGTCATGTCAAATAATGCATGGTCTTCAGAGCTCACTGGGGGAGAGAACAGTCTGGGAACAATGTGAACAGGCACAGCCAGGCACTTCCACTAATTGTTGATGTGGACGATGGAACACAAAAGCAGAAGAAGGGAGGGGGAATGGAAATGTGTCTTGGTGTGGAAACGACTGCGTAAAAACAAATATGCCTGGACTTGCTTATTGGGCATGTAAATGTAGCACAGGAGAACTCCCACGACAGGAATCCTCTGCTTTAGTCTGCCCCTGCCAGATAATTTTAGAAGGTTTCTTTTTTTATTTAGTTACCTCTAGAGACTTTTTTGGCTATTTGGGGTTGTGGACTTCAGCAACCTTGAATTGCAAGAGGTAGCTGCATTTTACTGCTGAGCTAGCTTGAAATGATCTGTAAATTTTTAGTTCTAGTTATTTCACATTGCCTAAATATCGGAAATGAGAAACATGAATGACTTAATAATGTAACATGCTAGTTGCATTTCAAAGTATATCATGCTGAAATGGAATTAAATACCTCTCCATTAAAGTAACTCTTCCATATTGTGTACTCTTACCCAAAGCAGGGTGGAGTGAATTGCAGATCAACAGTATAAAATAAATAAGGTAAAACTATATATTTGGATGTGTGGGGGGGATTATTCATAATGAAAAACCTCCATTTCCTCTCAAGAACTGTTGGGCTGAAATACCTGTACTGTATTTTCCTTAAACTCAGAAACAAATCAGGTAAAGACAGTGACAAAGAGATTTGGTAGGATGAGCCTGAAAAATGGAACATTCATCCTATAAAATGGGAGCTATATGGAATTATGAGCAACTGAAAATGAAGTTAGCAAATTTAGTGAGATTAATAAAGTAAAATGAGTAGATTTACATTTCGCTACACAGCAGAAATTTTTGTACATAGGTAAGCTACCAACCCATGCTGGGATTCCTCATCCCCTGGAGATGGAAGGGTTTTTTACATCAAGGAAGCAGAAAACACAGGTGATGCACAGAGCTGGCATGTAAACCTGTGCCTGAACGATCATCCTACCTATGCTGAGAAGTAGATATTTCTGCAGTGAAATGTAACAGCTGCAATCAGCACAAAGCAACACAACTGGTAAAAATTCAAATGCTTACTTTGTCCATTTACTAAATAAATTGCAAATGTCTGACTGAACCGAGAGCTCTCATGGAGGCAAGTGGAAAGGGAATAGCCAGCAGAAACACCAATTTGTTGATTATATAATGGATCTATCATTAGTAACTTGATCATGCCAATGCAATTGCTTTTTCTCCAAGACAGATACTTGTTCTTACCAGGACTGATTGAAAAGCACTCTGATTATGCCAAAGTGTGTTTTAAATGGAAAGAGGGAAATGGAAAACTATTAACAGTAGAAATATACTGCTGATAGCCCTGCAGAAAAGTGACAATGCAGAAAGATAGCATGGGTTTATCCAAGCAATTCGATTGATCCCTTTTTAGTTAAAAAAAAAATGTAAATTTGGTGCTGTGAAAGTTAACACAAGGACAGCTGTAAAGACTGACTGTGGGTCAGTGTGAAAATTGAGTTCATCCTATGAAATTCATCACAACAGTCCATTGTTGCACTTCTATTTCGACAGGTAGGATTGGCCTCCCAGCAATTACCATTGAAAATATTTATCATTGTAGTGTGGAAATCTGACTTCCTGGCATTGGGCTGGGAACTTCATTTCACAGTAATCTCCTTGACATCTCTGCTGACTAAGGCTGATTCTGAGCATGTTGCCAAAAGATCTGTTTCCCTGCCTTCTTCCCAGTCTTCCAAATTTCTCTTTATTATGTGCTTTATTTTTGTAATCCTGTGATTTCCAAAGCCCACTGTAATCTCCACACAAGCAATATTCTTTATTTCAACTTCTTTATTGTGTGGGTGACGACACACTGGGGCAGATTCTCCAGAGAGGGTGTGGACTCTCACTCCCTGGAGATATTCCAGAACCATCTGGACATAATGCTATGCCATGTGCTCTGGGATGACCCTGCTTGAGCAGGGAGATTGGCCAGATGTCCCTCTGTGGTAGCTTCCAATCTGACCTGTTCTGTGATTCTGTGAATATTCCCTTTGCAGTATTCCCTGAGCCAAAGGCACTAGCTGCAATCTTTAGAGTTTCCAAAACCCACCACAATCACAAAACATGAAGAACAGAAATCAGGCTCACAGAATTACATATTGAGCCTTTCTGGAAGGGTTTTTTAGATTTGTTCACATCCCTGAGACATGGGCAAACTTTAGGGGTGAATATCTTGTTTTTCAGAATTTTCGTGACCATATTGGCTCACAGGTGGGGTACTTAACACTAGTGTGAGGCCTTAAATGGTTACTTAGAGATTAGACAGGGATAAAGAAAAAAGGTAGTATTGATTTGAAAGGCTTTCAGATGTACACTCTGGGCTCAGTGCATCCCAACATGGACAATGACACCTCACAAGTTCTTCCCACTTTTATATCAGCATCAATTCCCCAAGCAGAAGCCAGGCAAGGATGGAATTTGCCCAAGCTTGCCCCCCTGTCCCCAAGATTGTGGTTTGCAGTTGTTGGGCCTAGGAGGGTCTGGGTGTCCTTGGAGAGCTGGAGAGGCTTTGTTGTGTGTGTGTGAGCATGAGAGAACAGCACTGAACGAGCTCCAGGGAACTGCAGAGTGACACTGGGCAGTGCAGGATTGGAAAAATATAGAAGTTAAAACCTAAGGCATCAGTGTGTGCCACATCAGTGTGTATCTGGCTGTTTCATGGAGGATACCCACAATTAGCATTTCAGGGGATTTAAGAATTATTTTATATGGCTTAGGTAACCTGTTCAGCTCAGAGCATGGAGCAGCTGAGCATTCTTGAGGAAGGTTTCCAGCTTTGTGAGCTGCTCACCACTAGCTATGCTGAGTGCCATTCTGGTGTTATTTGCCTTAGCAGGAACATTTTCCCTGTTATCACTGGTGTTGTATGGACAGTGGGGTTGGAACTGGAGGCACTGTTTCTGCATGGGATGGAAGTGTTAGGTTTTCATTAAGGCTCTGTGCAGGTTAGAGGGATGGGAGAAATAACCCCCTAAAGCTTGTGAGTGTATAAGGTATAAGTGAGCAATATGTGGTGTACCAGAAATATCTCATGAATGGATACCAAAACATCAGTATTTTTTGTTTTGGTTTTGATTTTGCAATAATTCCTTTTGACAAACAACCAGGTTTCTTCTAGCTGTTCTGCTGAGAGCTTTGTCCCCTTGCAGACAAATTTTACAGCTCTGCTTACCACAAGTCTTACCACGTGACAGGATTGTGCAAAGTGCCTGATAGAAGAAAGTTGTGATGGGGATGGGGGAGTGAAACCAGGGAACAGTGGTAATATTTATGGCTAATGCTATGCTGTGCCCTCTCTGCTCTTCTGACTGTGTTACAGCTGTAATTCTGTAGCTGTGGTCTAAGCAGGGAGACAGGTAAGATGCTGAACTCACTGTGAGCCAGGAAACCTAAAATATCTCTTTTACTTTTGGCCAGCTGCCCAGACCAGAATAAATACATTCAGTCTTTCTCTTTCACATCCCCACTGCAGAGACAAAATACAAAAATGGCCAAACAGAAATCTGACAGACCATATTTTGTTTATACAGAGGCTTGGTAACTATATGAGATGAAGAGACAGTTATAAAGCTAAGCCCTCTACTTTAAATGGATTTATAACAGCCATTTAAATAAAGTATGCCTTAGTACTCAGGCTGAGAATTTGTAAATTCAAACTATTTTATGCATGTTTGCATAATATATGAGGGGATTTTATGTGTAGTACATATACTTGGCTAGATGTTTTTGTTGGAATGATCATGGTGATTTAGTTAATGTTGTTTTCTTTTTGAAGCATCATCTCAGAATCTATCATGATTTCATTAATAGAAAAAAACCTCTTCTTTTATCTGTCCTAATTTGTACACAAGGCCAGTTTGAGGGAAAGCTTCTGAGAAGCTTTCAGAAGTTCCAAGAAAGGCTTATTTCCATCTGGTAATTAATTAAAAATAGGCCTTAAAAAGTTCATATTTTCCTTTCTAGGATATTCTGTTACTCAGGCCATCCAGTCTGATGGCGTGTCACTTTACAGAAATGCTCAGAAAAAGATCTGTGACACCAGTGGAGGGACACTGATGGCTGGAGCTGGAGTTCTTGGTCTGGCACATTGGTCTGGCTACACAGGAAATTTAATTTTATGTTCTGGCAATAGCCTTAACATTTTCTTGCTCTTTTTATTGTTGGGAAATTACATGTAAAGCTACTGTAACTGGTGCAACATATTTCTGTATTTTATGTGTAACTTCAAAGCAGAGTGAGCACAAATATTTATCTCAGCTATGTCTTTTCCAAGTACATGTATTCATTAAGCTGACCATAGAAATTCAGTCAAACATAAGCTCAGCTATTGCTGGTAATTCATTAACGGATTCATCTAAAACTTTGTCCAAAGCTTTAGTTTCTGAATCAGGTCATGAACATCTCATTTCCTCACCAGTCCAAAAATACACAGTCAATTTGGTGGTTAAAGCCAAGTTTAGCCAGACTGAGCAACAGCATAACCTCCTAACCACAAGCTTGCTTTATCTTGGATCCATCTGTTCTTCTCTTCCAACGTGTCAGGGCTAAGGAGGAAGAGGATATCCTTGAGGTGTGAAACATGGCAGTCTTGACCCCGATACCCTGATGGCTTTGTTCTTCACCTTGAAGGGAGCATGTAGCCCAAACCAAGCGCTCCCTCCAATGACCTTTGGGAGGTTCATTACTTGGCTGGGAGCAGAGTGTGTGGAGTAAACTCTGGAGCTGATACAAACTTTTGCATATGAAAAGCCCTGAAGTGCTTTAGGAGTTATGTTTTGTCATACATGACTGACATATAGATAGTTATCATAGATATCTGGGACAGAGATCATAAAGTCCTTTGCTGGTGTTTAGCAGTGCTAGGAACATTTATGCAGGAATTCAAGGAAGTTACTTCATTGGGAATACATGAGAGGGAGGACTTTGCCAAAAACTGGCAAGTGTGGAGCAGAGTTTAGAGTAAAAATTCATTTTCCGAAGGAAAGTGTTGAGGGAATGAACAAAAGTTTAGAAGAAGAGAAGTTACTTCTCTTTGTCTAGAGAAAAAAACACGGGTTTGTTAATTCCATGTAAACTCAAGTTCCTCTGTAGCATTTTGCCCGCCTGCACTGGCCCTGGTTTGGAGAGCTTCCTGGTGAACCCAGTAACATCAGTGCCCTAACAAATCTGGATCAGGAATGTAAAGTATCACCAATCACTGAACTGTCAATTCTTGGATACATACAAGATCCTGATTTTTCCCCAGTCTCATCTTGTTATCCATATGCTGTTCAGTTTATCCTCTGTAGATTGTAGCTCTTATCAGACAAGTGTGCCTTTTAATATCAACCTCCTGTGCACTCAAGGTTTCACTTACACCTCAAACACTGGGAGACCTGCTTTATTTGCTCTTGCCAAAGAAGTGGACTCTTGGATGATATCCAAGTTTTTATTGATGGAGTATTTGATCCAAGCATTTCTTTTAAAACTCTCCTCAAAAGAAAGCCTGGGGAAGGGCCAACATAATAACCCTAATGCACTGGCCCCCTCCATGTGCTTTCTTCTGCAAATTTCTAAATGTTAGGAGAAATGGCTGAGTTAAGGTTGCCCTGGAAATATCATTATTTCTAATGTGAAGTTTGGAAAGCAAAAATCTAAGAAGTAATTTGCCCAAGAGCATAGCATGCTGGAGAGTAGAGCCCAGTGGGTCCCTAGTCTTGTAACGAAGCTAAAAACCCATCATGCTTAAAGCCAGGCCATTGTAGGTGATTCAGCACAGCAGATGTCTTGGCCCATTCTACTCCTGATTCTGCACTGCCTGTGTGTGGAGCTTTCCCTGTATATGATCATCTATCTATAAGATGGCTCCCATCGGCCTCAGGGATTTACCTGTGATGAAGTCTGTGGCCAGACTCCTGTGTCAATATATTTACAGCCTTCAGTTGTGGATGAAGTCAGTTTGACTCACTCGAAGCAAAATCAAAGAGCACCATGAGCCTATGGCTCCCCATAAAACATCCCTTCCCTGCCATTCGCTGTTAGGGCTGGTGGAAATAAGCCAGTGTTAAATAAGGGGTGGGAAAGCATCGCCCTGCCTGAAACTGAGTACAGCTGCACTTTTGTTACTTGAGTTATATGCAAGGGCAAGCAGTGTTTTGGCATGCTCTGGGCTCCTGAAAGCACTGCTGGGGCAGCAACGGAAGTTACTCCCACTATTTTAAAAGGCAGGTCAGCAGTCTCCCAAAGTTCCAGCAGCTGAAGCCTCTGGAGAGCCGCCTGTTCCCTAAGCCCTAGGGAGAGCTGAGGAAGAGCCTGTGCTGCAAAGGACGCCCTCACCGTGGGAACTGTGCTTTGAACCTGCAGGGATGGTGACAGAGTTGTTCAGAACTCCTCCAATGAGGGTCTGTTTTCTTTTGTTGTGATAAAAGAAGTCTGGCAGGTGGCTCAGACAGGTGAAAGGTGGGACTGTGGTCGTGGCTGGTCAAATGCTGGAAATACCAATGCTGTGTATTTCTAGGTGGCCTTTCCCATCCATTTTCAGGAAGCTGGGTTTTTTTTCTTTCCTTTCTCTGTCCTTGTTTACTTGTAATTTCACTTTTAAAGCTCTTCCTTCCTCTTTCTGGGCTCGTCTTTCAAATATGTTAAAAAGAAGTTTCTTTCTGGTTCACAGAAACAGTGTTTGCTTGCTTGTTTGTTTTCCCAGGCTGTTCAGTAGGTTACAAAGATAATTTCTGCCTGTTGGTTAGTTTACATAGATAGGATTCTCTTGATTCCCTTTTGGAGCATTGTACAACTCTTCATCAAAACTTGGGGCATTTGAAACTGTTAAACAAGCAGATGATACATTTTTATGAGCAGTATCCCATGTTTGTCAGGTGTGTGTGGGTGTGCCTGCACACACCCATATTTCCATGTGTATTTTTTGCATGTGATCCTTGGGGCACATCTGATCTGAGGCTTTTGAGAAGGACCGGAACCATGGTATTAGGGAGCAAGGATTTCTTATGACAAGTCTGGTATGTTTTGATGCAGGTGTAGCCAAAGAAGATGGTTATCACAGCCTGAATGTGGAAAAGGTCACATTCTGACTTGTAGCCACAGGTCGTGTACCAGGCTCTTTCCAGACAGAAAATAGTTCAGAATTAACATTTCTGAATCACTGTATGTTTTTATGTCACATTATACATAGAATGATTCTTTTCCTGTGTCCTCATCCCTTCCTCATCTTTCAGTCATTAAACATCAGAGCTCTTTTTCTTCTGGAGAT
This sequence comes from Erpornis zantholeuca, assembly GCA_013400515.1. Classification (NCBI taxonomy): domain Eukaryota; kingdom Metazoa; phylum Chordata; class Aves; order Passeriformes; family Timaliidae; genus Erpornis; species Erpornis zantholeuca. The sequence continues at coordinate 64,467 of VZTN01004750.1, read as the reverse complement.
CAGTCAATCATTGGGTCTCAACAGGAGGATAAGAATTTCTTAAGCCTAGAAAAAAATGTTAGAAATAATTATAATAATTTCTTTCTCTTTTTGCCCTAGAGGATGTGCAAAGGAAGAAGGAGCTTTTAACCTGCTATTTGTTTCCTGCTTCTGTAGGAAAACCTTTAGGCAGTGCTATCATACTGATGCCTTAAATGCCTACCTAGAAACACAAACTAGACAGGTATAAAGGAATAAAGGAGGGATTTATTTGAAAGGCCTTCAGATGTACTCCAGAGGGCTTCTGTGCTTCCGATGGGCTCCAGAGGCTCTTGCCTCAGTGCATCCCAAAATGGACAATGACAGTTCATGAGTTCTTCACACTTCAATATCAGCATCAATTCCCCAAGCAGAACCCAGGCAAGGATGGAATTTCCCCAAGCTTACCCCTTCTCCCTAAGATGATGGTTTACAGTTCTTGGTCTGGGTGTCCTTGGAGAGCAAACTAAAGAGGTTTTGTTATATCTATCTTAGCATGAGAGAACAGCACTTAACGAGCTACAGAAAATTTCAGTTACACTAGCAGTACAGGATTGGAAAAATATAAAAGTTAAAACCCAAGGCATCAATATCTTCCCTGCAATAAACTTCATCAGTCCAAAAAGTGGTGATGTTTCTTGCTCTCATTAGAGCTTTCGTCCAGAATGTCACTCTTTTTTTCCTTCCTAATTTCCAACCTCAATTTGTGCACAATAATTTTCCATTTTCTAATTGCACCCACAAAGTGCCCTTTATCTCTTCTCCCTTGTTGATGTTTATGTACCTCATGTAACTGTGGAGAAGGATCACATACACTATCAGCTGTCAACTGCAGAATCAAGTGAGCCAAGCCCCTTTAATCACATCCCACGAGAGAGACTTTCTATTCCTCTCATCGTCAAAACAGCCTTGTGGTGCACCTGTTGCCAGCTGAATTAACCTTTTCTGAGCAGATGACCAGAACTGTACATGTTATTCCAAATGAGCTTTCACAGTGCTTATATATATCAATATGGGATTAAAGCTTTTTATCTGTTCTGGAGGCCTCTTGATGCCTGTTCTGATCTGTGCTTTATCCATAGCAACATTACCATGATGGCTCCCAGTTCACCTTTTCAGACAGGTACACTTCAGTTTGTCTCTATCCAGCTGTTGAATGCTCAAGTTTTAGACAAAATTACAGCCATTGAATACATAATCAAGGAATTAAGGATTAAACTAAAAAAATTAAATTGATTAAATTTAAACTTATTTCTGTTCCTCCACTTGTTCATGTTATCTAGTCCTTTCCATGAGAGATCCTCATGTTTTTGTTAGGGAGTGAGCCCAGCAGCTTGGTATCGTCACCAAGGTGCATGGCTTAGTTTAAACATACTGCTGTTGTTTACCCGGCTTTTGGGAAATTGTTTCATCAAAAATTATTGCTTCCCTTTGCACTAGGGACTTGAAATTCCTTGTTGTCCTCCAAGCTGCCTGACTGCCAGCAAGTGAGACCGCAAGAGATTTCCCCTTTTTCTCAGCAAGGTTAGCTGGCACTTGAGTGGCAAAGAAAAACAGCAAGAGGATGTAAAGGAGGTGACAAGGGTTTTGTGGATGCAAACTAAATCTTGGCAGAATTTAATAAGAAATTGAGATGTCTTCCACAACTTTCTGGTTTATTGCTAGGCCAGAGTTAGGCAGAGTCTCATAGAGATGGCACAAGACAGACCAGGAGACCCTACCAGATTTCATGGTCATAGGGACAGTGACAGATTTTTGTGATCCAGTATTATGTTTTTTTTACTTGACAAATAATATATTTTTCTAAATTTTCCTTTTTAATCTTAATTTCAGCTAAAACTTAGGTTGAAAAAATTTATATCATAAGGGAACATCTGTCAAAGTTTGGTGAATCATAGTCCACTAAGACAGATGTTTTCTAAGTTATTTGTGTAGCTATAGATTTTATAGCCTATAGACCTCTTGTTGCAGAACTGTGAGTGACAATAGATCAGTCTTGTGCAGGAAGGCAAAATAATTATCTGACCAAGTTATTCAGACAGTATTTAACATGTTTACATGTTTAGTTGAGACCACATCTGTCATCCTTGCAGCAGCAGTATCTGTCTAGAGCTTTAGATTTACAGTAGAGACAGTGACTAGAGCAAGAGGATGGAGTAGATGTTGTAGATGTCACTAAAACAATGTGACCTTTGGAGCTAAACCTGCTTACACTTTGTCTCCCCCTCTTTAGGGTAACCTGCTTTCCACACTTTTATTATTGATGGGGTGCATACTTGTTGAAGGGAAACTGAGCTCATGTAAACTAGAAGTTGCTGAGACTCTTTTCCAGGGTCTTCTTCAGCTGGCTTGAGAGGCTGATGATTCTTGGAATAATTTTTAAAGTTTTGTTTCCTTTTTTTTTTTTTAATGCTATACTTTTTAAACTTTCCTTTTTCCTGTTTCCCTGACCTATCAGCTCTCTTTTTTTTTTTTTTTCTTCCTTTAAATTTTATTTTTGCTCTCTGTTTTCTCTGGTCTCTTTGAAGGCCGTGAGCTTTCCTTTTTCAGTGGTGATATTGAAGGGAAATAAAAGGTTAATACAAGATCTGGGCAAATAATGTTTCATTTCCAACAGTGCTACCAGCAGAATTGGCTTTCAGCTGCATTGTGTGCTGAAAACTGATGACTTACAATTGGCTAAAGCTGACGGTGGGGCTGGAACAGCTGTGGTACTGCAGGGCAGCAGAAACTTGCAGAAACAACAGGTTTTGTTAAAGCTGAATAAGAATGTCATTTGCGTCCCCTCTTGTGTAAGTAGGTGCTCCGAAGGTTTTCTTGTCCTCTTAAATACCCGCTAAGATTTCAAGAACAAAGTTGTTTGCATGTGTGTAATCTTACATAGTGAAATGTTTAGTTAATTGATTTGGTAATGCTTAAGCTTTAGTGAAGTTTGGTTTTTTTCCTTTTCCTATGGATTACGTGCTTGTAGTAAAATTGCTGGATGAACAGCCCTGTAGTAGTCCATTTATCCAGGAGGTACTGCCCAGCCCCTGACCTGGCATTTCCTTTGGCTCATCTGCCGAGATTCCCTGGAGAGGGAATCTGTCTGTCCACCCCACCACCATCCTGTGGAGATCAGAGAAGTTAAGCTTTGCTGAAAGCTGTGATAGTTTTGTGTTGCAGACTCTGGACCGTATGAAATTCAACCAAGTACAAATTCATCTTGTGGCAGTGAAGCTGATTCATGAGGGCACTGTCAGGGAGGGCATTTGTGCCAAGGGAGCTGTGTCTGAGACTGGTCATTCTGGAGACAAACCAGCTGCTGCTCCTGCCTGTTATTCCTACCAGCTTCTCTATTTCTGCTTCTGTTACGACCAATGTTTTAGCAGAGACATAGAACTCTTCTGGGAAAAAATGTTTTCTTCTGGGAAAATGCATTGGTTTGGTTTGGTTTTGTTTTTAGCACTACCTAGAGTCTTTTCATCTGTGCTGGTGATGTTACTGCTGCTTCCCCTGGGGCTGCAGCACGCACCCTGAAATGCGTCAGTGTGTTGCCATAAATGCTGAGCGCTTCGTTGTTTCCTTAATCCGTGCTGACTCCATCGTTTCTGGGTATTATCGGGAAAGTGCTCACCTCGGTAGCAATTACACATGGTCCACTGGACTTCATGTTCTTGCCTGCGTCACCACATGAAGTGGTGTTAGAACTGGCGAGATCTTCCCTCCAAAGAGAGAAGAAAACAGAGGGTAAGGAAGAGCGTAAGTGGCTCTTCTTATCAGCAAAAAAAGAGGATTTGTTTTCGAAGGCTAAGCTGCTAATGCTGAATGACATAAAGAAAGAGATAAGAGAGCTACTAAGTCTTTGAGGAGGGTCGTGGGGACAAAGTGCGCTCTCTAAGGAGGATACAAAAGACAAAACAAAGCAAAACTGATATGGTTATGCAAAGAAAAAGTAAGCCCCTCAAGAGGAAGCTTACCAGAGAAGATGGGCAACAATCAGGAAAGTTGTGATGTCTATGTCAAGGAAGCCAGGGCCAACAGAGGCTGGTGAAGATCATCCTCCACATAACAGAGATAAGATCCATAAGCAGCAGGAGACAAATTTAAAAGGTAAGGGCCCTAATTTTCCTCACCTTCCTCCGAGCTATCTTACTATAGATGCACTGTTTGGAAGAATTACTGCATCAGAATGGGCTGTTTCCATATAAACTCCCCTGGCTTTCACTGATTGGTAACAAATAAGGTTCCATGACCAAAGGTAAAAAATGTCTTGTACTGATGTAATTTTTTCCTGAAACAGAAAGAAGTATATGAAATATCAGAGAAGGATATCCAAGACAGAAACCCTTTCTCAAGGAAAGGTACTAAAGAACCAATAAGTGGGTTTGAGTATTTAGCTGGGATGCCTAAATTCCCTTCAGAAAACATTAGAAGAAGGAAAAAAAAATTGCAGTGTGATGCGATCAGATGAACAGCCTGAAGTAGGGGTAGCAGAAAATCTGACCTTTGCTCTTCGTTAAGTAGCCACCAGATAATCTGTGGAATGAGAAGCTTCCAGGAAAGGCTGTGATGTGATACCTTCATGTTCCTGACAAACCTGAGAACTTTCTAGAGTCAAACAGGATGTCCTGAGTAATATCCAGATCTTTGGTGTAGTTATGTGTGGGACACGGTGAAAAGAACTGGTGAAAAGAGCAAGACCAGCTGGCTTTAGGAATTCACCAGGCTTTTTGGAGTTGGTGATGTCTGTTACTGAGCCATTTTACCTCATTCCCTAACGGTACTTAGCAATAGTGGAAATGGAGACCTGACACAGCACAGCCACACACAGCCTTGTGTATTTTGGTATTTCCCCCAGATTAAGTTTATTTTAGCAGACTGAAATTTTTACATGGGCATCATCTATCCTTACTTCTTGCCATGGATTTTGCTGTATTTGCCATCTGAGCTTCTCGTGTGCTGGACAACACAAAGCAGGGCTGCTTCAAAACATAATAGTCGACTTGTTATTAGTAGCTTGTTTGTTTGTCCTCAGGCCTATTTATAAAAACAGCCCCAGGCAGGGAATTCTGCCAGCAGCCCAACCACTAAACAATTACAGATCTTTTCTCGGAGCTGTTTTCCAATCTATGCAATAATTCAGCAGCAAACCATAGTCACTGCTCACAAGTGTATGAAAGTAGCCATTTTTCTGTGTGGTGCTGTCTTTGTTGGTTTGAAAAAACAAAAATAGAGTCTCAAAAGGTATCCCTGTCAATGCTAAAAAAAATACTAAATTTAGCTTACAGGTATCACAGCCAGATTAGTAAAACCAGGCCCAGTACAAGATGCAGAACTCAAAAGTAAGTCAAAATGGTCAAATAGGTATTAATCTAAAATTACACACGGGCTGCAAACTCAGGCAAGGAATTCAAGGGACTGGTGCTCATAAAGAACCAGGCTTTCCAGCTCCCTCCTGTTAGGTTGGAGAAAAACAAAACAAAAAACCAAAACCCGAAAATAACTCTGAGGAAGAAGATTCATGTAATTTTGAAAGGACAGTGTAATACCTGGTTTTATTGGTGCTGTGATATTTAATAGAATTCAATTCACAAGTGTGACAGGTGGTTGATTGGGTTTGCATGGTTAGTGGTGTAATGCAGATGAGATGCACTCTTTAATTAGTGGATATGAAACTATAGGGAGCAAATGATAGTCCCTTGGTGGCCAGAATGGGGTAGAAGGAGGCCTAAACATTTGGTTTTGTTCAGACTGCTGTAACACCATAACACGAGTATTTTATGAAAATAGCCTGATAAACAAGTCAGTAAATGAGTCTGGTAAGTCTCATGAAAGGTGGGAATGGTCAAAGGAGACTTTGGGGGGAACTCCTCTCCAATGGAGGTAACTTTGCGCAAGGCTTGATCGCTTCTCTGTACAAAGTTCAGAAGTCATGAACCAGAACACCTCTGCTCAGAGAATGTGGGTTTGTTAACCAGATTGGTTGTGTTTCAAGGGTTTGAAATGTTCTTTCTGCACTTGAAATATGTGTCTGTGTTTGCTAGATATGACGCAAGGTTTTGGCAGTTTTGCACTTGATTTATAATTCAAGCCTTAAGGAAGACCTAGAATTTGGGACTTAACCCCAAATCACTGTGAAACTTGTTAAGTGTTTAGATACTGGGCTTTTAAAAACTGTTATTTTATTATTATTTTACTTTATTCTTCCTTGGAGAGAAAACAAAGCTAATCTTCCTGGCTGCTGCCATGGAGAGGTGTGGCAGGGACAATTTGTTCTGTAGATAACTTAGGCCTGGCTTATATAAATACACCCTTGAAACATTCAATCCCTCTACTGATGTCTCAAGATGAGGTAAATCCTGAAGTAGCTTAAGGTTCGACTCCTGTGCAGAAGACAAGGGTTGGAAATGCAGAATCCCTGTGTTTTCCTGTGGACCTGTGAAAACATGATCTGTTAAAGGTGCGGCAGAAGCAGAGCCACTGCATCTCCAGCACATACAGCAAACTGTAGGGATATGGAGCTCATATGTCTGCTGCTTCTCCCACACACCAGCCTGGGAACGTGGTTGAGAAAGGTTGTGTTTTAGGAGACAAACTCTGTCAGGGACAGGTTAACAAAAAAAGACCAAGTATGTCATGTTTTGGGTGCCATGGCTCAAAATCTAAGTCAACCAGTAATGAAAAGTGTCTATGAAGTGTCTTGACTTCATAGGAGATGGGGGAGAGGGAGGAATCCTGTAGCATTTGTAGAAGCTTTTCTCCTATGACTCGTTTACTTTCTCAAATGAAAACTAGTATTTAATATTGTATTAAGAAGCAGAGGCAGACCTAAAACAATAAAATAACAATAAATTATGCAAAGTTAGCGCAGAATTATTTTTTTTTTCATCCCATCCCATCCCATCCCATCCCATCCCATCCCATCCCATCCCATCCCATCCCATCCCATCCCATCCCATCCCATCCCATCCCATCCCATCAT